>OOFC01050857.1:23029-43369 GCA_900323345.1 Pseudochromis fuscus | reverse complement strand
TTCCTGAAACCATTACAGCTTTATGTGTACTTCCCGAAACCATCAAAGCATTCTATACACTTCCTGAAAGCATCAAAGCATTCTATACACTTCCTGAAAGCATCAAAGCATTCTATACACTTCCTGAAAGCATCAAAGCATTCTATACACAACTTGAAACCATCAAATCATTATATACACTTCCTGGAACCATCAAATCTTTCTATACACTTCCTGAAACCATTACATCTTTCTGTGTACTTCCGGAAACCATCAAAGCATTCTATACACTTCCTGAAAGCATCAAAGCATTCTATACACTTCCTGAAACCATCAAATCATTCTATACACTTCCTGAAACCATCACATCATTCTATACACTTCCTGAAACCATCAAAGCATTCTATACACTTCCTGAAACCATCAAAGCATTCTATACACTTCCTGAAACCATCAAATCATTCTATACACTTCCTGAAACCATCAAAGCATTCTATACACTTCCTGAAACCATCAAATCATTCTATACACTTCCTGAAACCATCAAATCATTCTATACACTTCCTGAAACCATCAAAGCATTCTATACACTTCCTGAAACCATCAAAGCATTCTATACACTTCCTGAAACAACACACCTGAAACGCTGTATAGACTGAGCACTCTTGCTTTCTTGTGGTGAAATAGCAACACTTGCTTGTCATTCACTCATTTTAGGCCAAAAGGATTTTCGGGGATTTCTGGATTTTCTTTGGACATGACCACATCCTATGATCTTGGTAAAAATTGAATCATTTGTTCCTTGGGTAATATTCTCACTATGTATAGACCAACCATATAAAGTATATTTCATTTGACTATCTGCCCCATAGTCTGGTCGGAGTCTAAAACTTTTTTGGAACATGTCTCCATGCGTGTTAAACCCTTGTCCATCACACAGTCTTTCAGAGAAAATCTGTTAAAATTGCGAATGGAACCTATTACGACTTGACGCAACCGCAAACCTAGTTTTTGGTAATGAGTCACATACCAATAAAACACATGGACCTACCACACTTTTAGCTCAGTTCACACCCTAAAACTGTGAAAATCCACCCAAAAAATAAGTAAATAACTTCACACCTTTATGGATAAAAGAACTGAATCAGCCCCAGTACGCTAAAAATTGTATTTAATTTAAACAGCACCTTTAACAACTGGGTGTGTCACAAAAAGAAATAAGTATTGAGGAGAAAGGGTACAAAGTTGCAATTTAAAAACAAAAGGATGGATGAAGCTTTAGTGTGGATGCTTATCCCCCCCCACCTTTTCTTCTTTATCATTTCCTGTTTTGTTTCTGTTCTCTACCCGTGATGATGTCATGGTGGTGTAATAGCAGACTATCTGGTTTACCTCAATCGATCTTTAATCTGGCAGCAGGGATTACACTGTGGGAGTTCCCCCTGACAGAGCGTCACATACACTCAAGTAACCACAAATACAGATGGATACACTCACAAATACCATGGTCTAACACTATGAGGGAGTTTCCTGATAGCAGATAATTATCCGTGTAATTTACAACTGGTGTGTGCAAACATGCTGAGAATGACTTCAAAAAAGAAAGACAGGATCTGGTGGAAGTAAAGAGCTTGGCTGATTTTTTTTATGTTTTATTTATTTTTTTCCACTAGCAAAATGTTTACCATCTACCAAAAACAGTAAAAACCATCTGCAGCCACTGTAGATCTCAGTGTAAATTAATGGTGCATTAAAACTCATGCAAGGATTTATGACAACCAAATGTTTGGGTGTATAGGGAACACATGGGAGTTACATGTTTCAGTCAGCTCCCTGCCTGCAGCGCGGTGCAAACATCTATCTGTTCATGTTGGCATGCACATCAAAAGCATCAGATTTACAAATTCACAAACAACTTAAAAAAAAGCGGTGGTCTTAAAATTGTTACAAGCAGAAAGATGAAAGTTTACCTTGCAAAACTGTGCTTATTGTTTTAGTTATCTTGACAATAAACCCTGAGAATAGTTCATGTTTCTGTCTAATCTGTGGGCTCAGTTGTACAAAAACTTTAATGTTGATCAGATTCAAAACTTTACC
Organism: Pseudochromis fuscus; assembly: GCA_900323345.1. Taxonomy (NCBI): domain Eukaryota; kingdom Metazoa; phylum Chordata; class Actinopteri; family Pseudochromidae; genus Pseudochromis; species Pseudochromis fuscus. The sequence goes on along the minus strand of OOFC01050857.1, from coordinate 41,293 downwards.
ATAATTTTACAAATATTTATTTTTGATTTGAAACTGTAAAGGTTAATACTGTAAATCCAGCCAGCCTTCTTTTCAACCAGCTTATCCAATGGGGTCACAGGAGGCTATAAAATTTCAAGTAATCAATTCATCAAACCATCTTTGGACTGTGGGTGCAAACTGGAGTACTGAAGGAAAGACTCTGACATGCACAGGGAGAATAACCCCACCGGGGGAAGGCCCAAGCTGGGATTCAAACCCAGAACCTTCTTGCTGTGAAGTGACAGTGCTAACCACCGCTAACTGAATGGTAAATACATTTCTAAAGCCTTTGTAAAATTAGTTACAATTAACTGTAAAATGAAGCACTGGTTCTGTAATTTGATTATACATTTCTCTGGTAACTGACAGTTATAGAAAGAAGAGTGTCATCCTTTTTACATGTGTAAGTATCCATCATTAAACAATGAAAAGGTAAAAAAAAAAATAAAAAAATTCCATAACTGGATTTTAGTACTGTATTGTGTGTTTGCTATTTTCCTTATATTTTTATTCATAAACTGCTGTCTTCTCTCTCTGTCTCTCTCTTTTTCAATTTTTTAGTTTTTGTTTGGTACTCCAACTACCGTATTTTCTGCACTATAAGCTCCACCTAAAAGCTTTTAATTTTCTCAAAAACCGACAGTGTGCCTTATAATCCGATGCACCTTATATATGGATCAATATTGGTTAATTATGGCTGCCGTAGTCAGAGGGTGTATGCTGTGATTGCACTAATGTTTGATTTACCGTAGCGGTATCAGACTGTTTCTTTTACGTGTTTACTAAATCAGGGAAAAGTTCCCTCCACGTTTGTGATGCACTAACTACCTGATAAAAAGTTGCACTACCTGTTGTACCTTGCTGTTGGTAAAAGATAAAACTACGTCACTGACGTTACCGTATTGTGAATGTACTAGCTTGTTTTGGGAGTGAACGGAGTTGTCAGAATGTTGGTTTGTTTTCTATTAATAAAGTTTGACTGACTGACTTATCTGACTGTTTTGTTGACATTCCCTTTAGTGCAGCTTCATCTAGATGGATGATAACACAACCCCAGACACTACAGTAGTTTCTATTCTATGCACCTTATAATGTGGTGCACCTTATATATGAAAACAGTTTTAAAATAGGCCATTCATTGAAGGTGCACCTTATAATCTGATGCTCCTTATAGTGCGGAAAATACGGTATGAGAAAACTACTTTTCAGTGTAGTTTATTTTATTATTTCACAGTGGATATCACAGCCTGAGTATCATTAAATATACAGAACCATCCCTGACCATAATCCTTGTTGTCCAATGTAAATGTTTTCCTTGGCCAGTCACTGCTGAATGCAATTTCATCATTAAACCCATTACAGCAAATTGTAGTTAAACCCAGCAAGGAAAATAAATCAAGATTAAATGCAGCCCACACTTCCTCCTCTAGTCATTTATTCGTCTCACAAACATTTTTCTCACTTTTCACAGAGCGATCCCACACATGTATGCACTCACTCTAATTGCCAAAATATACATCTTAGAAAAGCAAGTCTCAACACAGAGAAGTTCAGACGAGAGAGGGATCCATAAACAAATTAGCATCACACACCAATGAGTAAATAACTCTCTTCTGTACCAATCTACGAATATGAAACATTTCCACGTACTGAGACCAACACACACATATTGCAAAATAAATATATTACCATCCATATTCTTAATGTAGCTCTGTTGTTTATTTATCGTCTTGCCGCCCATCCATTAGCAAGCACTTTGTTGACTGAACAACAGCCACATAATTAGGTTAGCGTCTTGAAGACTTTGCTATCACAACCCTCCGGCTCTCTGATTACCATAACAATTTGCATAATTTTTCCTTGATTACATAACATGGAGATGAAGCTGTAGCCAACAGCGTGCTGTAAGTGCCAAGAAGCAATTAGTCGAATTGATTAGAATATCAATCAATGACATTCATTAAACATCATGAACTTAGAACATTTGCTTAATAAAACTACTTGTTAATATTGCAGGCAGATGGGGTGGAATCACATTGAATAATTATTTTCCACAGTGGAGTGCAGGGTATCATTGGGGAGGCTCTTATTGTACTTCAACATTAATATTGTTGATTTCCCCCCAAACAATTTATTATACTTTATAGTGGACAAACTGTTGTTGTAAGATGAAGTAGCCATCTTTTAAAAATGCAAATGTTATTATGGAAGCATTTCATGCTCTGCAAACTGTAATTGGTCTTAATTACTGCTGACAACAACTTGAAGTACCCTGATTACATTTTCAATCAGTAAGATTGATTTTCCACCACTCAAAAAATAAGAGATCAGCCTAAAATAATTGTTTCTGACTGTAGATGCTGGGCTGCTAATTTCATTACATACGATTATGAATGAATGTTATATATCATCTTGTTTTCCAATAACAGAGAAAAACTGAGAATAGACAGAGTAATATAACATTCACATTTTTCTTGTTGCGGACAAACATCAAAATACAATGAGAAACAGTCATGGTGTGGACAGTAAATGAACAGTCATCCCTGTAATTTACTGAGCAGCAAATCACTTACGAGGCATAAAGTGTAAAAGCACTTTGGCTGATTCAGTGATGGACGCAATTAATTAAATTCACACACTTCATTGAAAACTGAAACGAGCTTTTTACATACGTGCAGTGTTGATGTATAGAGACTGAACACATTAGCTCACATACATTTATGTGGCTTCAGACAGATTGAAGGATTCTTTGGTATCTATTATTGATTTGTTCCCCAGTAATGAATTCACTTTTTTTCTAAATGTGGTTGGACAGCTGATTGCAGACTGCAGCAGGGGCGGGTTAACGTATATTTTAAGCAGTGCATTTAGTGCACCAAGGGACACATACACTGACAAAGATGAAAAAGTGTATTCTGAGAACACAGATGTAGTATGACAGATGCAATTACTGTGCCGCTATTTATGGAAAGAGCTTTGTCTCAGGACCCCTCCCGCTGTATCCAAGATCAAGACACATTATCAGGTCTCTAGTTTGTGCAGTGTTCTTGGATTAACACGACTTATTCATAAGCTCTGAGTAAAGTTTGATTCTCAAGAAAAAAAAAGTTTTGTTTGAAAAGCTGAAGTGCAGGATATCTTAAGCACCACTGAATTAACCTAAATTTCATTATCAGTAGGGAGAACTTTTGAGGCTGTTTATGTGACTAGAGTCCGTCCTCTGAGGCCAAATCAGCTTTATTTCAACTAAATATTTCCTGGAAGATTAAGCAGCTCAGAAACCGCTCGCCTTCATTCAGTTACATGTGTCTCAGTTCTCCCAAAAGTGTCCCAAAAATAAAATTAAAAAGTGCAGCCGTGGCAGGATTGCAGCTTTCAAACCTGGCACCAAATGAACAGCAGATTTTTGTCTTGTTTTTAACTGGAAACACATTCAACTTAATCCCTCTCGCCTGTCCGCGGTAATGAACTATGACAATGAAACTGTTCACAAGTTGTTTCTCTTATGAGTCAGAGTAACAGAGGTTAAGTTCACTTAAAAAAAAAACCCACTTTCATGGGATAAGATGCATTGTGTCTACAACAAAGAGTGAAGCTTAAATAAAGTTTGTGTATCTTCTGATCTTTTTGATTGTGGAGCTGCTTAAGTTACCTTTGAAGAAAGTATTTGATGAGACCATTTTACACCAAACAGATGTGTAATCATATCACTGTGTGACTAACAGTTAACTCATAGTGCTTTAGTTGATGATTTCATTTGGAGCTCTGAATGGATTTAACAAAAATAAGACCTCTGGACCTTTAATACAAAAAGTATTAGGATTGTTTCACAGATGGGGATTTTTCTGGATATTCTGGGACATGAGCCCATCTTCTGATCTTACCCAAAATGTAAGATTATGTTCCCTGTGTAATATCTCATCTCTATAAGAAAAGAGAAGAAGAAAAAAGGATCTGTTTAGTAGTTTTTTCCGTGATGTTGCTAACTGACGAAACCATAAGATCCTGGTGGAAGGAAAAAAAACATACCGTATTTTCCAGACTATAAGCCGCTACTTTTTTCAGACGTTTTGAACTTAAACACCGGTGTGGCTCATGTATCAGCTGCACGAAGCTCGTTAGCTTTTTACGAGCTAGCAAGCTCCGTGCCGCCGATACATTTAGCGTCGTCACATCAGACCCGGTCAGAGTGGACCACATGAAACTGTTCAAATAAATTCAATAGCGGCTTATAGACAGGTGCGCTCAATAGTCTGGAAAATACGGTAATGCGGAAGTGGGGAAAAAAAAGTACAATACCACCGGCAGCCACTAGAGGCTTCCTGCAATTGACTTTAGCCAGTCTGAAAAAAATGTAATAATTAAGTAGATAGTAGACTTCAAACAGAGGACTATGTAGGGTCACGTTAGTTTGATTGACAGGTCTGGTCTCCAATGTGAGCCTACAAACCAGTGGGTGTTAGCTTTGTTCATTCTATGGACAGTCGCTACACTGCTGCCCTCTTGTGGTAAAACAGCAACACTATCTTGTGAAAACATTTACCTCATATAAGAGATAGGGATCTGGGGATTTTATTTTTTTTCAAACAGAAATCTGATCTCAGAAATTAAATGTTTTGTTCCTTGGATGAGTCAAAACTATTATTAAACAAGATAACCTTCATAAAGAGGGATTTACTGCCGGACACTTCTGCATTAGCGTTAGCAAGGTGTCCCTAATAAATTAGAAAGTGAGTGTATCTACTCAATGTGAGATTTGATTTGATTGAAACATTGCACTGAAATATATTAATTAAATACTCTGGGAGCACAGTGATGTGCAGACTTTGCCTTTTTCTTGTTGTGGAGATTTTTCTCTTTTTGATCAAGTTACTGCAAAAAAAAAAAAAAAAGTTCTTCTTTTCTCCAAGTTTACTTCTGACACTGCAGCATTTAAATTACCCAAGATCCTTTTAGCCTACTTTTAAGGTGATAAAGGCCGTGTGACTCATGCTTAGAGGAATAGTTCAACAACGCATACTCACTTTCTGGCTGAGAGTTAGACAAGAAGATCAATGCCAGTGGTGGAAAGTATAAGTACTTCAGATTTTTCTTTTCTTTTTTTTGACTCCACTAAACTCATCTTTTATCAGCAGTTAGTGACTAATTACTTTTCAAATTAAGATTATATATATTAAAAAGCATGAGCAGTGATGATGATTCAGAACTTAAGAAAAAGCACCAATACCACTATGAAGATTTAAACCTCAACTAACTGTGGGATGATTAATTGGAGAGAAAAAGGATGGATTTTTAAAGTTTTGTCTATTTTTTTTTTTTTATAAAATGCAGTTTATATTAAAAAAAGTTATCAAATGAAGCAACATTTGAAACATGATGAGGAGACAATTACACATTATTTAAAGTCAAACAGAGGAAACAACCTAATCATGAAGCTTTATTTTTATAACATCACAAAGTAAAATATAAGTATTACAAGTAGTAACACTATAAAGATATAGCATAGGATTTTTACCTCTGAGAAGTAAACAGTAGAACCTCAAATTTGTAGTTAATTACAATATTATGTCATGTACTTAGTTACATTCCACCACAGCACACGAGTTTATAAAGATACAACATAAAATTATTAAAATAATTACGTTTACACAAACAGTGTGTATTAGGCAGGTTTCAGGTATGTTAAAATTTTTCCTTTCTCCTCCCATTAATCATCTCACACCTCTCCACATTTATCTCGCGGTCCTCCATCGCTGCAGACAACAGGGATTTTCTGGCTCTGCTTTCTGACTAAGCAGTAAACCCCAACCTCAGGGCTTACATCTCCCTTCACTCATCCACCACAGATGCTCGCTGTTTTGTTTTCTCAGGGTTAAAAATTAAAAGACAGCCATCTGTGTGGCGGTCAAAAAGGTGAGCTCAGTAACCCCATTAACCTGGCTCGCTCAGAGAGACCTCGGGCTTCTCACAATCACGCAGGAGGATTTATTTATTTATTTTTTGTTTGGTGGCAGCGGAGAATTACAGGAAAGCTGAACAAATGGTTTTCATGTAGCAGAGTGAAATGCCAGAAGCCACAGTGCAAGGAGATGTGATGCTGTAAGAGGGCTTTCATGTGGAACAGTGCTGTCTGCTGTTACATAAACAGCTTTACAAAAGTGAGCAGTCCTCCACATTCTTTCTATAAAAAGACTCATCATTTCACCCCACTCATAATCTGGCTTTATTTCCTCCATCCCGGCAGTTTGGGCTTTGAGGAAAAACGGTGATGAAATTCAGAGAAAAGGGACGAACGTGACGGGTGTTCCTCACGTATGGAGACGGGGAAGGAGCTAAGCAACAGCAACAGGAAGCAGTGGCAGATTTAAAATCCTGTGAATGGGATTTAATAAAGGTGGAAAAATGCCTCAGGACTCAGTGTGTGCAATAATGTACAACACAATCAGTAACATTGTTTGATTCATTCCTGCTGCTTTTGTGTCAGTGGTTCTTTGTTATAATCATCTGCTTGGTTTGTCTCTGGTGTCATTACACAAACAGTTTGAGTTTCACTTTAGTTGCTTTTCCTCCATTTCTTGGTTATTTTGTCTCTTTTTAGTTGCGAGTTTCTTCGTGACAATTTTGCTTGTTTGTCGTTATTCTGCATCTTGTTTAAGCCATTTTAAATCTGCTTTCCTGCTTCTGAATTTAAATTGAGTGTCACTGGATTTTGCATAACTTTAAAGAAATAGAAAATGAAACACAAATACACACGTTGATTCAATATTGAGAGCAAAATTCAGGCATATTGTCAGTATTTTTTTTTATTTGATACTCCTAATGCCAATACTGTGTTGCCATGATGCCAAGCCTCTACAATCTGTCAGAGGATTTCAACCAATCAGAAAAATAGGGGATTTTTTCTGATTGGTTGAAATGCTCTGACATCACATGGGCTCATTTAAAATGATGGACTCCATAAAATCCTCCATCCTCAGACGTTTAGAGCAGGATCTTAGTTGTCTGAGATCTTTATTTTCAAACATTCCCATAAGTCATTTGTATATGTCATAATCCATCTTCAAACTGGATTTTGATCTTTTGTTCCTTTAAAGATGTTTTTAGTTTACACATGATTGCTTTCAACCTAAAGTGATCTTCTGGCACGCTGACCCTGCCACCTGATAGGAGAGTACAAATTGTGTTTTTTGTTTGCATTTCCTTTGACTTATCTGCAGCCCAATTTCTTTGTCGTGAGAAGCTGAGACTGACTGATGAGCTGCTTGTTTCTGCTTAGTGACATCCTGTATCTATTAGGTTTCACATTAGGGACTAATATCTAGCAACACACCACTAAATATAATTCAATAATCTAAGTTTTGTCAACAATTTTTTTGACATTTGATGCCAATACTAATGCAATGTTAGTTAAGTAAACATTTTGAATGCAGGATTATTGCAATTTTATTTTTCTACATAAAATATCAGACTTCCACCACTACAGGAAACTTCACAACAGAGACAAAACAAAAAGGAAAATAACACATTCTCTCTAGTACAAATATCCATTACTTATACATGAATCTCACACAAGATGAAGGCCCTAAAAAAACCTGTATGAGACCAGAATTATCCTTTAATCTTGGAAAAGCTGAGCCAAGAAACCCATTTTGTACCCAACTAAACCAGACAAGTCATTTCACTGTGACAATCTGTAAAGCAAAGTAATGGCAGACAAAAGACAACATGCTCCTTTTCAGTATCATAAAACATTTCATTTATTACACAAAAAGGAAGTATCCACGTCAAATAATGCGCAGTGCATTCTGGGAACATTCAAAATCAAAGCAGCTTCAGACACAAGCACTTAAAAGAAAGAAGGTTAATAATAAACGGTGAGAGCCTGGCTGCTGTTTTCAAACGTCTCGGCCGTGTACGTGAACGTGTAGCGACGGCAACAAAGGAAAAGTCAGAAGTCACATGATCAGCTGGACTTGACATAAACAGCAATTTCTGGTGGATAATCTTGAGAAGCCATGCACTTTCAGGCACGTGTACAGCGAAGCCTCACGAGTATACATATTTACAATGTAAACTAATGACTGTCGAACAATATGTGGCTTTTAAAGTAAGATATGGCTCAAAGAAAAGGAAAGGGTCCACTTCAGAGTCTCACAAAGTGCAGAACGAACTGATGAGCTGCCCAGCTTCCCAACGTGTTGTGTGATTTCTCCCAGCAATGTGCAAAGTTTCGCAGCAGCCTTTGAGTCGTGTTTGCTCCGTTTGTTCGGAGTATTGAGGTGAAAAATAATAAATCCATCAAGAAAAGCGTGCAGCACAGCAGAGTACATGTTACGTAAGTACACTGGGTTTTATTAAGCTGGCCTGTCAAGTTCTCTGAAAATTAAATATGACTGCAAATGCACCGCAACTTAAAGGGTCAGTTCACCCAAATTCTGAACACATTTCTTCTCATCCCTGCAGATTTGTTTGATTTGTCGAGTTGAATCAGACACATCTCCTTCCAGGGACAACGTCGTCTTTAGTTTGCGTAATCCACATAACACGTTGTCAACAAGAAATATTATCTGCTGGAGAAAATAAATAAATAAATAAGTCCCACACATTTCCAATCAACCAGATGACAGTGTGTTCAGAGACACTGTGTCTGGAAAGAAAGAGATGCTGCTTTTGAATCAAATATTATTTTTCCAGAGATCCAAAAACTAAATCTCATTCACTTAGAGGTGCGATGATTATTTAATTCATGTTTTTTTCATTAACAGAAAACTAATTGGAAACAGTCTTGATAACCAAATCACTTCCTTCTTTTTTAAATATATATTTCTTTAAGTTTTTCTAAATTTCCTTGATGTAATAAATAAAGATGTGTTTCAAAAATAAGGCATCCAGGGTTCTGGGCAATTATAAACATCTTCATATTTTAAACACAAAATACAGAAATAATTGGCACATGAATCAATAATGAAGTAGTAGCAGCCCTGTTTTCACCTCTATCATATCCTTGGATAACGTGGAAACTACAAAACCTGACATCACTGAAAAAGGTTTGATGTGATTTAGAAGAACTGACCCTTTTTTTGAAATGTGGAAAGATTTGCTTAACTGTGCTTTTGCAGCACTGATCATCAACCAGCTGTAGAAACTTTTCACAGCCGACATTTTATCGTATCGCAGCGGGAAGATGTTACAAAGACCATTAATTAAACCTGCCACAGTTTCGAGTCTTTTCAGGTGTCGGCTCGCTGTTAAAATGTCTGTTGTGTTGAGCCTATCACAGGTCGTCTGTGTTCGAGGGCTGATACTGAGCTGCTGTGATGTCTTATCTGAAAGTTTCAGAGAACAGTGCTGTTTGATTCACAGTCTGAAGGAGAGACTCTGCCTCCATGTTAACTCAGCAGGAGCAGAGGAGACGAGCAGCTGTACCTTTGTTAGTTGTTTCCAGTCTTTATGGTGAGTAACTGGCAACAAGTTGAAGCTTCATATTTACCGTAATTCATAAAACTGGCATCAATCTTCTCATCTGACTATAAAACTGCTCCTCAAATGAGCAATAGGAATTTTTAGTTGTGTAGCACACAATCTGTATCTTGGTAGCTCCCTGTGGGTGGAGGCATGTTGCACTTGCACCTCCAATCAGTGATGTTCGAGCAGATGTTGAAGCAGAAACACCTGCTCGGGCATCTTGCTTCCTAAGTTTCAGCCCACAGACATCAGTGCAGCAGCAGTTTTATAATCCGTATGATTCACTGATCATTTAGCCTTTTCAAATGTCAAATACAGACAGACATGCTGCTGTGGCTGTTATTAAGACTGAAGACATTTACATAAATTACCAGACAAGCTAATGGTTCACCTCAGATACAAAAAAAAAAGAAAAGGAAAAAACACGAGGGATTTATGCTGCTGTCAAGTTGCAGTTTCTTTAAAACCAAGTGTTTGAGTAGTGAATAAAGTCTTTTCAGTGCCGACGCTGGGAGGTGCAGGGACACGGGTGAAGGAAATTGAGTAGGTGTCGAGCCTGAAGCCCAGACAGACTGAACTAAACATCAACAGCACGCCGTTATAAAACACTAAGCTCTTATTGACAGGCTACGGATTATGTACATGTACATGTTGTAGAGTGGTCAGACTTACAAAAGCATTTATACACAGACAAGGTAACAGATTTGTGCAGAGGGTAAATTAAAGTGTCTAAATGCCCTGCAGTTCAGGTGAAATGTATTAGTTCAGGTTTTTAAAATGAGATTTGACAGTGTGACAGTTTAAGACGTTTCAAGGGATTAAGCAAAAATAGCTGCGATAGTCGTGCTTGACGTATTTACTGGACTGACTATAAAAGAGCAGAAAGTGTGTACATCCCTGAACAATGACTGAGTGACGACAGAAACACAACAAAGAAACACAATGAAAGGCCTAATTTTAACATAAAGCTGCAAGGTTGATTCTCTTAAAGCGGCAGTTTCACTGTATTTACACAATATTGGCATTGATGTGATCTGAACAGTCAAAAACTTCCTGGTATTTGTGGCATTGGTCCGATACTGAAAGTTTCAAACGGGCGGGTTGTTGCATCGTCTTCATTTCGAGCTCATGCATAACAAGCAGGTTCTACTCTACGGATCAGTGTAACTAGCGCACGTGTCTTCTCCGGCCATTATTGCATTGCGGTGTGGGGCCTTTGAGGATAAAGCGTAAGTCTCAGGCTCAGAGGGAATCACCTGTCAGTGGGCAGACTCATGTCATCAGAGAGAAGCTGCTCCCCTGGAAGAAGGAAGAGCAGAAATAACACATTGGACGGAGTAGTGACGCTCCTTCATCATTTGCATTTAGTCTGAGGTGGAGGTGAAGTCCACATTGTGTAAGCTCCCACATATCTGGCCATTAAATCCTTTTTCAGGATATGTTGAAGCCAATAATGTAATAGCAGCCGATAACGTAAAAAATTTGTCCTTTTGGAAATGTAATAGGCCAATAATGTAATAACATAATAAAAGTCCTGAAGAAAAGTCCTTATTACATTAATGGCCTATTACATTTCGAAAAGGGCAACTTTATTACGTTATCGGCTGTTATTACATTATTGGCTTTAACAGGGTAATAACACATAATCCTTCACTTTTCAATAAGATTTGGTTAAAATATGAACTACATCGTAACTAAAGAGACAAATATTTTCCTCAGGAGCTGAAGACAGAAATAGTAATTAGTTATTTTCTCAAATGCCCAAAAAATAATAAAAATCACTACTCGTGTGTTCTTAACATCAACACAACACCATCTGAAATACTCTCAAGTGAAAATTCTTGACGTGATGTGTCACAGAAAACAAGAGTTTTTAAGAAATAACCCACAGCCCGGTGCTGCTAGGAGCTATTTGTTATAATTGCAGCACCCCACTGCAAGGAAATAACCATGTTGGAAGTTTACTACATGTCACACTGAGCGAGTAGGGTCTATTAAAGTAAATATGTGTCACAGGATAATATTGGTTTTTTAGCTCCATAAGTTGAAGAGAGCTGAAGTGCTACACGGAAACAAAAGCAGGTGCAAACAGAGAAATGCCCTCAGCTGCTCTCATCTGTCTCCTCCAGCTGCTCTCATGTTTTAAAAGTGTAGCACAACATTAAACAAGCTTCGGTCGTAGCGGCACTTCTACACGTCAATTAACCTGAAAAAAGGAGGTTGAGGAGGAGGAGGAGAACGTGAAGCTGGTAACAGCCAGGGAGAAGAGGGCAACGTGAAATACTTATTCTGTAAAGTGAGTACGTGGTCAGAGGTGTCAGCAGCAGTATTACACAACTGTGTTCTGCACCATTTCATGTTGTATGTTTCAGGTCAGTTTTGACCATTTTGTTCAGCACAGATTGAAAAGTGTAATGTGGATTAAACTGTTGATGTCTTTCTTCTGCTGTGTGTGTGTGTGTGTGTGTGTGTGTGTGTGTATGTGTGTGTGTGTGTATGTGTGTCACCTGTGCAGGGAGGGGTGTGGTTGTCGTAGCGAGAGTTGTTGCTCTGCAGGGCTTCGTCCTCAGTGTCACTGTCGCTGCTTGTTGCCGCCACCAGGACAGATGGCGATGGATCTACAGACAAGATGAGAGAGAAGGAAATCATTATGTTCACACAAGCAGTCTCTTATTGAACAGTATCTGTTTGAAGTTTTAGAGCACAGTGGCACAGAGCTGATGGTGTTGCAGTAACCACAAAATCTACCTAAAATGCAGTATACCTGACACAGCCACACTCACCCAAGCAAATACAACAGAACAGACAGAACAGACAACAAAACTGCTAAAGGTGGCTAGAACAAAATATTTCAGTCATCCTAGTCAAATATAAACAGTGTAAGATGCAGCTTAAACAGAAAAATCATGTCGTTTCAGCCTAGTGGTGATTAGCAAAAGCTGCAAGAGCAACATGGCTGAAATGAAACTAACAACTTCTTGGAAAAAGGGTAGTTAACATCCTCAAAACTACAGTGCAGCACCAGGGATAGCCATAAGTTGTGTTCAAGTGTCTAAATGTCAAGTGCTGTAAACCTTGTAAAGACTTTTCCTCATCATCAGATGATGAACAACACAACAAACACACTAACTCTTGAAGATGACAGTTAGGTGAACCAACCTTCATTTGACTGGGGCTGCGCAGAGGGTCCCTCCAGCAAGGATTGATGGGAGTTTCCTAAGCTTTCAGATTCACAGTCCAGCATGGCCACACTGCAGTAGGAAGAAATGAAGTTAATGGACAGCTCTCTGCTGTAGCTACGTGGCTACGTTTTCCCTGTGTGTGATGAGTCTCAGAGTCGCACCCCAGGGCCCTGCTGCCAGTAATATAGCTTTGTCCTCCCAAGGAGAAGATGTCGTCCCTGGACCCTGAGGCTCCATACAGCTGCTGCTCCACAGAGTACTGCTGCTTGGAGGTGGAGGCCTGCTCTGATGAGGAGCTGCTGAGAGACACAAGGGGGCCCTGGATCCCATCTGCCTTCAGCACCCCTGGAGCAGAGAAAGGAGCAAAGATGCTTGATGATGGAAAAACAAGAGTCTGCTTTTACTTTCTGTTTCTCCTCAGTCCAAACAAATCCAAGAAGGAATGAACGAAGCCAGTAGGTGGGCACACATTGTACGTACAAACACTGGTACAATCACAGACCAGCCTCTTGAGAATAAATACATATCTTAAGTCACTCTGGAGCAGCATAGAGGAGAGGAAAGTAGATGCTAAAGTATGTGCTACCAGGACGTATCACCTAAATCCACCACATTCTTTATGCTGGTGGTCTTTAGGGTGCTCTAAAAATAGACATATTTTAAAGCTGCCCTAAACAACAATGAATCAGATAAATCCATGTAAAATGAAAGGTGCCACTTCTAGAGATGAACCCACACTTGACACTGCACGTCTGTGTTGATTATTGCAGGTTTAAATTGTAACAAATTAAAAAACTACTGACCCTCTGCACCTCCCATCCCATCTTTCGAGTGCAGGCTGAGCTCTGCGGCAGCTTCAGCTCCTCTCAGGTCTTTTTCCATCTCCTCTGGACTCCTCCTCTTCATAACCAGAGAGCAGTTGCTGTCCAGGACCGGGGAGAGAGATTTCCTGGCTGCACACAGAAAGAACAAACACATACACAAATGTGTAATTAAAAAAAAAACATATATTGGCTCTGCCAGCAGGAGCCTGTGAGCCTCGTCATCTGAAGTCTGGTCTAAATACAGTAATTGAAAGCTGCCTTAGTGTCTCGGGCTAATAGGGAATCCAAAGTACACCCTTTGAGGAAGACCATGCCAAATACAGTAACTGTACCATTTGTAACCAAAGTACAAAATAAATAGCTTCCAAAGCCCTGAGCTCATTTTTGCAATATGAAAGATTTGTCTGTAAACCACCTGGTGACGATCCAAAGCACCAGCAAACAATGATAGATGGTTTAGATAATGATTATGCAGATTAGAGCAATATTAAAGGTTAGTATTTTAGTCAACTCTGAGAACACATTCCCAAAGTAATAATGATCTGCTGCTGACAAAGGGCAGTTGTACACTCTTTCCTGATCTAACCTAAGAGTCTTTTAGCTTATTTGATGATGACTACAGTAAACATAATTTTACGGTTGAACCAAATTTGATACACAAATTCATGTTTCAGTGTTTAAACCTCTTACATTTTTGTCAGTGTTCTTTTTAATCTAAACATCCACCAAGGCTGAAACATTTTAAAAATGTTTAAGGAAAAAAGCAGGACAGCCAGGCCTGGAGCGAGCTGCAGCATTTTCTGAATAGTATAGCACATCTCTTAGTAATGATTGAAGCAATCACTTAATGTAATGAGATACTAAGACAACATGAAGGACATATTTCATTATTCAGAGCAGAAGGAGCAAATATTTGTCCTCAGATTTCTGTGGTAAATATTTGTCTGGAAGGTGGTGGTGGCTGTTGAAATGAAACAAGGTTCATGATGTGAGTACCTGAGACAAACCACACAGATTATTACACTTCTGCATGTTGCTTGTCACATAATGATGTAACAGACCTCTGTGTGACTAGAAACATCATGGATTCACAAAGCTTGTTTTTTTTTTTTTTTATAGATTTTTTGAAACTCAGAAGTCAATTTACTCTTTCAAACATAGTGATTCTTTGCTAGTGCACACATGATGAAGTAACTCAGGAATACTGACAGTGCCAGCAGTTCTCACCAGGACGGCCGGGCCTGGATCGAGCTGCAGCTGCTCTCCCCACCAGGTCCAGCTCACCGGGCTTACGACACACTGACAACTCTGAATCACTGTGATGAGACGGTATCTCCTCCACACTGAAGGTCCCAGATGGGCCAGGCCTGGCCTCTCCCGATGCCCGAGCCTCCAGCACTTGACTCTTGACATCAGACATCTTGCTGCGGACCTCAGCCATCTGAGCCTTGAGACGGATCAGGACCCCGGAGTCTGGGGCTGATCGTCGCACCACCTGAGGCCTTCGCTCTCGTTCCTTCCTTGAGTGCGAATGCGCTAAAGAGAAATTTAAAAAATAGGCGTGAAACTGAGAACACACCTATAATTATGCAGTTAGCAGAGATGGCTATGTCTCATTTCCCTGCATGATTTTGCATTTAGCGAGGATTTAGTGGAAGAGACACTTCCTGACTGATGTCTACAAGACTAGGTATGAAGCCATGATGGTGCTGATACTACGCAAGATAATGCTCGTCTCCATCATCTTCCAAATCAGCCACATTTGCCATTGTGTGTACTGTGATTTGTAATACTTTGCTGTTCTCTTTTCCACTTATTTTTAGTATTACTAAAACATTCTGTTTTTCCTTGAGGCCTGATAAACACACTGAATGCAGCTTCTTCCTCATAAAACATTTTGGAACCCGCTCAGGTTTACTTGCAGATTTGTTTACCAGCGTACTTCACCTTCACTGCTGCTTTGCTGTGTTGGTGGTTTACCACCATTTGGTAAACAGTGAGGTAAGATGACTTGAAATACACCACGTGGTATTTCATGTCACATAATGCTATTCATTAACTATGTGTTTAGTAGGGCTGCAGCTAACGAAGATTTGGATAGTCATTGATCACTGAAACAATTAGTCAACTAATTGAATTATGTATCACATAATTCATTATTTAATGTCTCACATGTGGCAATCACCTTTTAAATTTAGCTTGATTAAATTATGTGCTAATTATGTGCAGGCAAGTAATCCTTTCCTTTACAGTATTTAGGGTGAAATGGTCCCAGACTGTAGATGTTTGACACCGTGGTGCTGCATCTGCATTTGCTACTGCCACACTGCTTACTTATTGCTAAATGGTAATATGCATGTTCAACTCTCAGGAGAGACAGGAAGGAAGGGAGATGCCTCAGTCCACTGAAAAACACATCTGGTGACAATAGTTGAAAAATAAATTTGTCTGTGACTATTTTCGATTTCTGTCGACAGTGTCCACTAACCGTTGTACCCCTACTGTTTAGTGGGACTAATGCAGTATTGTAAGATGGAACATAAACATACGTTTTTAAATAGGCAAAGATCATTTTTAGGGAAATCCAACCCCTACAATAAAGAATACATTAATTTATTGTGAACTATTTTGTTTGTTTTTTTAACTAATATATCTGTTTATTGTTGTTTTTTTTATTTACATGTGTCACTACTCTAGGTCTCCTCTGAGTTGTTGTTCTAGCTCTAGTTCTGCAACACAATTCTTATGACTTATTAATACTGCAATAATCTTTCTCTGTGGCTGCTTAGGATTCATGTTGTGTCTCAGTCACCTCAAGATAAAGCACAGGACACTCCCTACCCTTGGAAAAGCATATAATACAGAGTAGCGAACACTATTATCCAAGATATTTATCCACTGTGGTTTCACTCGCTGGACAGACATAAAACAGAAAAAACACAATCAGTTCACTCTCATTTAAGAGATTTAAAAGATAGGCCTCTGTCATCCCAATGGATCTTTTATTTGTGCAGGCCCCTGTGTGCGAGTGTGACTATTGATTCTCAGTTAAGCAGGAATGATTTGTTGTCAGTGAGCTGAGTGTGTTTACGGACCTTGGCTGTGCAGCAGAGATACTGGAGGTCGAGGCTGAAGCCCCCACAAAGACTCCACGCTGCTGCGCTCCTTCAGGTCCAGCAGCTGGATCAGGATAACCGGGTCGATCTCCAAGAGGCTGTTGCTGCCTGGTCCGACAGCACCACCGGCAGCAGCAGCTCCACTACTACTGCTGCTACGACTGGCAGCAGCACTGCGATGTAACGAGCGCATGCTGGAGCTGGATCCACCTGCAGATCGGGCACAACAAAGAATATTTATGGTTCGGATTTAGCTGATAGCCAGGGTTATCTGATCAACCATAATGCTAAATTACAGAAGTAGTAATCCTTAACAAAAGGAATAAAGTCTTTTCAAAAAGATAGTGGAGGGACAGATTAGTGTGTTAGTGTGGCAACTGCAAAACACTTTAAATATCTTGCTAAATTCTGTGTCTTCAGTAAATCAGCAGAAAATACAACTAACCTCATTCTTCTATTGTTGCTTTGTGTTGGTAAAAGTAGTGGCACCAATACTCACAGTAAACCATAAGGGCTTAAAGTGATTAATTCAACCCGTCATGATTTAGGTTTTAGTTATATTGCTGTAGTATATATTTCTTTAAGTAGACTTTTACTCGTTACAATTTTCTGTTATTTTTTTAAAGCTTTAAATCAACTGATGCCAAATCTTAAGTTTACGAGAAGTTCAACAGAAATATTGATTCAGTTTTAAGAGGCGGTGAGTCAGGTTATTATCTGTACAGTCCACAGGGGTTTCTGATTGGCAGGGCTCCAGCAGCTGACAGAGTTAATTCTCAGTAAAAGTTTTCCAAAATAAAATCTGCAATAAAAAAACTGAGCTTGAAAGTTTAGGTTTTGGTTGCGAGGCTAAACCCACTTGGTTTAAGGTCAGCACAGTAAAATTTTATTGTAAAAAAACCTGAATACTTAAAGAATGTGCAGCAACATTTCTACTAAGTTCAACTGAGACATTGAACACACAACCCCCCCGCACACACATGTACACATAAGGACACCAAGTGTTTCTATATCAGCTGGCTGGAAGGGGTACAGAGCACCAACAGTGACTCATCTCTCTTCATGCCTTTCAACACCAACACAGTCAAACACACTGAAGGAGCTGCTCTGAGGCCAACCATTGTATCACTATGATCCGCTTGTTCAGTTGTCAAACAACACAAATAGTGGCTGATGCTTTTATTTGGCTCAACTGAAGAGAAAACAGAGCCTTTATCTGAGGCAGGACAATAAATATTTGATGGTTACAGCTTCACAAATGTAAGAAATTGTGCTGGATAGCTTTGGGGTTGGCAACATCTTCACAATAAATCACCCAGGACTCTGGGAAAGCGTGCCATTTTAATTGTTTTTTTTGTTACAAATCAAATGATTAATGGAGAAAATAATGGTCAAGTTTAACAGTTTAATTGCAGCTCTTCTGAATAATAATGAAAACAACCTGAAATCACTGAAAATGTAAATGATTACTTGGAAACATTTGGCTAAAATGAAAGTTACAAAGCAATAATAATGCTTTTAAAGTGTCACTTTAGAGCTCCATGCTTTTGGCTTATCAATTTATCACATGATGTAGTTGCACAAAGCAGACAAAGGACAAAGGCAAAAAGGGACAAAGACAAACACTGGACATGCACAATGTTGCGACATGATCAT
>OOFC01050857.1:0-23009 GCA_900323345.1 Pseudochromis fuscus | reverse complement strand
GATCGTACTCGTAAGGCTGTACAACATCTTGCGTCGCCATCGCTCAAACGTGATAAAAAATAACTTTTTTTTCCAAAACAATGCAGCGAAAGTTGTAAATACGGCTTGGAGAAGCGGTGTTGTGATGACGTCATGGACAGCGTGCTGAAGGGGGAGAGTGTGAAAGGCTCGGAGCCTCTTAAAGAGACAGAGTCCAATATCGAGGCGTTCAGAACGGCCATGATGCAAGGGCAAATTTCATAAAGGTTGTTTTTTTTATTTACAGCATTTACAGATCAACCTAAGGTAACATAGTCATTGGAGTATGCCATAGAGTGGTACAATATATCTGGAAAAAGTATAATACCCCCCCTTTAAAGTGTCACTTTAGAGCTCCATGCTTTTGGCTTATCAATTTATCACATGATGTAGTTGCACAAAGCAGACAAAGGACAAAGGCAAAAAGGGACAAAGACAAACACTGGACATGCACAATGTTGCGACATGATCATAAATCGTGAGCTGCTTGTAAACGTTTGATAAGACTGTGCTGACCCTGGAGGACACAGACAACCAACACCAAGAGAGATGTCCTCTGTAGAGGTTAACCATAGGAAATTACTCCAACAAAATAGTGTTAAAATGTCAACTGTGAGACTGACACATATTTTGAATTATGAATATAACTTGATAGTAGTGTGTGAATATTACCTGTGGCTCCAGCCAAGTCATCAGGAAGCTCTCCTTCTTCTGTCTCCAGGTTTCCAATGAAGTCTACATCATTCTCCCCTGACCTGTGGAAATATGACAGTAATGTGTGTTACAACTCCACCACAGCCTAGCCAAGAAACTCAGGTCTCTATGTTCTAAATTATCTTTTTTTGGTACAGACGGTCACTGCAGAGAGCAAAAGTAATTTGTGTTTCTGGATCTTCTACAGCAGCTTATATTAAAAGTGTCATGAATTCTACTCACATTGTCTCCTCATCTATGTCGTTCTCCTCAGTGTTGCTTGTGGCTGTGGAGCTCCCTGAGGTGCTGCTGCCATCCAGCGGGTTCACCTCCTCCTCGGTCAGACAGTCCACCTCCAAGTCACCGTCTGACAGTTCCTGAACAAACACAGTAGGACTGTGATTAACCCAGAGCCATGTAGAGATATTCCTATTTCCTCAAGAGTAACTTCAGCCATCTGTCTACAGATTTAGGTGTGATTGAGGATACTGTATATTACATATTCTCACTACACAATAAAATACATGGGATCAGCAATATTGGAAAGATTTGACATCATTGACATTTGAGATCCATGTGTTTTGATTTGTACAGCTTCAAATGACCAGGCAGATGTTAGTTCAGTGTAATGCAATATACTCCATCTTTACATTAGAGTCATCATGCTGTGTCCTCTCTTCTTCTTCGCCTTTCTTAGTGTTGCTCAAAGTGGTCTGGATGTCGTCATCACTCTTCACTGAGCGAGGGTCTCTTTCAGAGGTCGTGGTGCCTGTAGCGAGCCTCAGGTCAGGCGGCGAGGAGCTGCGCGACGTCTGACGGCGAAACAGCTCGATGGCCAGCCTCTGAAATAAGAAATATGAACATTTACACAAAGTTATTAATCCCAAAAACAAACACATATAAGTATGGAAGGTCAAACATCCACCCTTTAATATCCAGTTCCCCTTTAATATCCAGTTATAATTTTATTCTGCCTCAACAGCTTTAAGGTTAAAATCCACTTTTTCATTCTCGGATGCACTTTATCATCAGTGAGGTTAACACTAAACCCAGATACCACAACTTTACAAAGTAGATCTCACTTTGACAGTCAAAAAACCTAAACACACAGACACACACAGACAGAGTACCTCTTTGAGGTTGTTGATCTGCTGGATGTAGCCGCTCTGGGCCGACTCCAGCTGGCTGATGTACCAGTACTGATCTCTACACTTCTGGAAGAATGTAGGTGAGCGGACCTGGTAGCTGTGCAGCACACAAACAAAAAACAATGACACTCTGTTGCCAATAAAAGAGCATGCTCTATTACAGAATGGTGATAGTGTGTAGGTGTATGTGCTTGTGTGAGCTCACCGGAGGACCAGTGTGTCAGTCTGCATGTTCAAGTAACCCTCGCTAGCCAGAAGGTCCAGTCTAAAGAAGCGATTGTAGCCCCAGCATTCACCAACCTCAAAGTCAGAGGCAAACTCCCGAATTATGTTCTTGGTTGGGTCACTGGAGGCCTGATGGACCATCTCCACACGATACTCATATCTACACAGAATCATCAACACATAAGAAGAAACACAGCAAATGATTTAGAAATGATTTTTGTGTTATTTAAATTAAAAAACAAAATGATAGGGAGTGCATTCATGCCTTTGAGCAAAAACAAAATGTCATTGATAGTTTTTGGTAATGTGACACACAAACAAGAACCTCGGGAATAATTCTAATACCTTGTCTTCCTGCCTCGAGGCCAAACTATTTTCCAAACAGATCAATACAATCTCAGGAAAATCTGACTTTAGTTTTACTGCTTCTAGACTCGACTGCTTGCTCTTCATTTAAAAGTAGCCTTGATAGTTCAGTGAGTGCTGCATCCATTATATAAATAAATTATTTATTTGTGTTTCTTCCTGTTTGTATATTGCAAAAGAAAAAAGAAAAAAAAAATCACATAACATTTATTTTAAAAATAATTTGTTACAGAAATGTAGGACCTGGGGTCAAAGAGAACAGAGAGTAAAGAGGAGACTTGGTGAAAGAAGTTTTTACAGACAAAAAAAATAATTTATAAAAGAGAGAAGTTCATACTTTGATGTTTCGGGAAGTCCAGCAGACAGTTCAAGGAACACAGACAGATAGTTTCCACGAACAACACCATTACCATCCTGAGGAAACACATCACAAGAGTTACCAACACAAAAACACACACAGACATGCACAAGTTTTACTGTGATTCTTTTCCATACATTCACCACTATAGTCATGTCATTACAAAGTGTAGCTTAGTCTTAAAGTAAAACTTCCACAGAAGAGGAAACTGTTTCAAACTTACTGGGTAGACTTTGAGTCTCCAGCAGAGTCCAGATATCTGTAGAGGAGGGCTGTAGACCGGGTCGGCTCGCTGCCTCAGGGTGCTGCAAACACATAACATGTAACAACATCAGGATGCTATGGACGGCTATTTCTGTTATTTTCAATAGGTCACAGCAGCAGCTCTGTACATCCTCTAAATGTTGCTCCTTGCTTTACTTGACAAGCTTCCTTTCAGGGCCCTGCTGGGGCACACCAGGTTTAACAAGGCTCCACTTTCAAAGTGGAAAAAGCTCTTGAAACAGATTCAGTGGCGAGTGAACCTGCTTCAAAGGGCTCCTCGTCTTCATTGTCCACAACCACAGGACACCGCTGACTTTTCGTTCTCTGTCCTTTTTCCCTCCTGGTGATTTACTTTCAGTTATACACTTTCAATAAGGTTTGTGTTGATGGCATTTTTCCACATTGAATACAGCTGCGTCTGGATACTCTGTGGTATTTTAGAGATATTTAAGTAATAATGTATAACTAATTATTACACATATACAGAAGAGGCTTCCACTGAGCTTATAGATACTGTATATATATGTAGCATCTTTGTCTGCAGTCATATAACTGCAGTTAAAACTGCTGACAGCACAGACACAATTTACCTAAAACCCAATTTAATTCAATTTCAAGTGAAATATATATAATTGTTCATTTACTGCAACCGCCTACACTGTTGGTGTTAAAAGCCATCACAGATTGTCTAAAGTTACTGATCTACAGGTTTGCTCCTTTACTTCTGCTGCTCTAATACATGAATTTCCTGATGTAAGGGACCAAAAAGGTTTATCATAACTTGTCCTGTTATTTCTAGCATTCATTAAAGGGTGGAAGGATAATGTGAAAAGGTTGGAGGAGCTGCCTGAAATTCACTTTAACACCATGATTTAACAGTAACTACTAAAAAAAAAAAAAAATGTTTTTTTCCTGCTCTACAGCTAAATACACTCTGAGGAGATTTACCTGAAGTTGACCAGAACAAAAGTGCTGGAGTCATAGGCAGGAACCAGCTCACTGTAAGCACACAGAGGAAGGATGACTGAGTGTAAAAACCAACTGAGTAAAGTTGTAATGCACTGTCACTGTGAAGTTAATTCCTTTTGGATTGTGAGTCAATATTAATGGCAAAAATCAATATCGTTACATGCACCATTAGCTGTGGTATAGTGTAGCATCCTCCCTGGACTATGAGACCTGTCCTGCATTGTAGTTGAGCAGATTACCTGGTGAAGTCCGGAGGGACCGGCGTGGTGACGAAGGACTGCATGGGTTTCCGGTGGACCTGCTGGAACATGAGCAGGATCTCTGGACTCTTGGAGATCAGTTCACTTTTACTGCAGGAGTGGAGCTGTTCAACACATACAAAAAGCAAAATCATCATGTTGTGACTGCCAACACACAGAAAAGAAAAAATAAAGAAATAAATCAACGGTGGTGTGATTGTGGTTGATTTTGGCCTAGAATTGAAAATATGCTGAGTTTTCTGTTAAAAAATTATTCTGTGCTTCTCACTGACTGAAGCAAAATCAAATTCAATGTGCAGCTTAATGTACAATTAATGTACAATTAATGAAACAACGTAGCCCTGTGACTGCAAGTTCATATCTCAGTAGGTTTATTATATATGATTTTATGTAATAAACAACACAACAAACTATGGCCTTAAACATTACCATAATGTTGAATCAGTGACAAAGCATGTGTTGTTGTACTGTATGTGGGTGTTTTAGAGATGGCCGAGCCTCATTATTACACAACCAACAACAATATGCAGCAGGGCCAAATGAATGGAAGCTTTTCATCTGCTGCAGACACACCAACCTGATGCTCCACCTCCTGCAGGAGAGACTCCAGCAGCTCCGTCTCCTGGGTCAAGGACGTCTTCTGGCCTGGTGGGGAGAAACACATTTCTATTTTCAGTGTACTTGTGCTGAATGTCAGCTCTGATGGAAGCTGGTGAGTGTGAGTGGGTGGGTGTGCAGGTTGTGTATGTGGGCGCTGAGTGCTTGCATTCACTCAGTCCAGATAAATATTTCATATGTATATTACCCGTAGCTATAAAGGGTGGCTCTCACAGCTTTCAGCAGGGGGAGGCTGCATATTTTGTTAGGTGAAGGTCTCGACCTTTAGACACATTTTACTGCCAGTTAGGGTGTCTTGCAACAACAAGATCCTCTTTCAGACATAGAATATGTAACACTGCTGGCTTCTTCAACCTGTTAAAATGATGCTTTTTCTGTTGTTCACACTCACAGGTATCTCAATGTTCTTTTTTTTTTTTTGGGATGCGACAGGACAATGTGCTCACACAAAATTTGGCAAGTGCAAATGAATTTATTTAGCTGATAAATAATGATTAATGCCCATGGTGAGCTTGATGGTGATCAGTCTCATCATCCTGCTGCCTACGTCTCTTTAATTCCTGTTTACTAACATGTTGCATCGTTTTTGCTGGATTTTCATGTTTTGATTATCCCTCATCACACCAGGCTCCTTCAGAGTGTTTTCTGGTTTATTAAACTAATTTAATTGATATATGAGCTGCACTCAGTTGACAAATTTATTACAATGCTATTAAACAGATGAACAAGACACAGATTCAATCTCTGTGTATTTCACCTTGAGCTGCTGCAGCCTTCAAACTAATCTGACGTCATTCACGTCATTAAAACTGTGTTTTTGGTCCAACCTGCCAGATAGCAGTCAGGTGGTGGGGGTGCATATTTAGACATAAAAATGATCATCTGCATAACACAGATTACTGCTGGGCTTTAAATTTAAAGACAACACTGTTGCTATATTGTAAATTATCTGATCTACTAAATTGAAAAGCATCAGTGTATCCAACATGAGAATATTTCACTGACAAAAGATAAAAAAAAACACCACTCCTTCGAGGAGTGAATCAGCACATCTGCATTGTGACAGTGATGTGTGCAGCCTTCCTACCCATGAGGGTGATGAGTTTGTTCTTGAGCTGGTTGTCTAGACGAGCGATCATCATTTCCACAGCATTTCGGATCTCTCTGACCCTCTCGTCCTTCGCTCCCCTGACGGCCTCGACGTTCCTCTCCTGACCCCAGCAAACACACACACACACAGTGACTAACATGTACCACTTCAACAGTTCAACTTCACTGAAAAACTGAAAATCATCATATTAGTGCCATCTGGTGGATGCTAGAAACACGGTAGGTGGAGATAACTGAGGCAGATCCTTGTGATTTTAATTAGGGGTTTTTTCCTCCTTTACCTTGCACCACAAACAAAATAAATCCTGAGAGAAAACATTTTTATAGCCTAATTTGACGTAAGCTTGTCTCTACACAAGTGTCTCATTAACTGTGTTTCATGTATTATTGAGCTATGTTTATTTCTTACTGCAGGAGACATGGTAATTTCTTGAATGCTTCATTTGCTAGATTGCTGTCTTTAGTAGGCAGAGCATGAAACTCATTTATTATCTCCCTCTCACCACATTTATCTCTGCCCTGTTTCTGCCTCAGTCACTGCGCTTGTTATCAATTAAAATGTGAACATTTACAGCCAAGGAAGTTCTACTGAACTGCAGCCACATCTGATCTAATAAAACTGCCAGCTCTATAACACATTGCATTTCATCGTTATATTCAGAGGCAGGTAAAACTACACATTTACTCTACTTTTTCTACTTTATTGTGCTTAACAGTTTTGACAGAAACTGGTTCAAATAATTAGGAGGTATTAGGCCTCATGCAAGAATAAATCATAACAACAAAATGTAGTAATTAAATGTAAGTAACATAAGGTAATTTTCACACTTTTTCAAACCTTGGAAACTGTTGAAAACCACTTGTTCTGGTCAAGAATTCTGAAGCCTTAATGTGAATATGCAGGTGTCAACTATGAATTATTACTATTAGGAAACAAATAAAATCACCAGATTAAAAAATGTTGCTTGAGACTACGACATCTTTTGAAAAACATATTTAGGCATAGATAGAGAAATTTTCATTGCAACAGCTGACTCAGCTTTTGAGTTTTTGTGTCAAACTTGAGAAACCATTTCCTCCTTATTTTTGTCACAGTACTGCTCTGGAATATGTCACTGATAGATGCATTAACACTTTAAAACGCTTCCCTAACAGCACTGCATACACTATTAAATTTGTTGTTTTTGTATTCATGAATATAAAACAAGATTTGAAACTCTACACTGTCAAAATCGTTTTACTTTTGGTATGATAATTGCCCACAAGCAAGTAGAATGTCAGGTGAAAGAGTTTGGTGAAATTACCTATGAATAATGCTGAAAAAGTTTAGGATAACAACACAAAAATGTTGTTGCATGAGAGTGAATGTGCCTTAAAAATGTCACAACCATTAGTTTTTTTTATATTATATTTTTGGACAAAGAACATGCAGTCCTCACCACTTCTTGTACAAGACTAATAAGCTCCATGAGGCGCCGGCGAAGCTTGGCAACCTCCTCCTTCACCTTGGTCACATGCTGCTCATAAATCTCCACCAGAGGCTTAAAGGTGTGGCCACCATGCTGGAAACAACAAACGCATCCATCATTCTCAGGTTTCAGCCTCTCCAATCAGAAGATTCACTACTCTGATTTATATTATTGTAAATGTGAATATTTCAGGGACTGGGACAGTTGCTCAGACATTCACATCACCTTGAGCATCAGGAAGTTAAGACATGCATTTTTCAATCAGGCATTTTATAGAGTAAATCATTACAAAAAACAAACCGTTTGAAGAGATTCAAGAGATTATTGTGGGGGTTTCTAACTGTACATGCAGACTAACCTAAAAAATCAAAGATGTGAAACCTTACCATGCCTCCCCACAGAGCACACTGATGGCAGATGCATTTCTTACAAGTCCAGCAGAAAACACTCAGCTTCTCATGGTGGTTTTCACATCTGCAGAGGAACAATCAAACAACAGGAAAACAATTCATCCATCAGAAAAAAAAAATATTTTTACAAATAACTCAAAGCACCTGCCAGTTTCATGTCAATACCTATTTGTAAAAAATAGCAGGAGCAGAGGACAATAATAATGAAAAACAGTATGAATATCAGGGTTGAATACAGAGAACAGGGAGGATGTCAGTGTTTCCAATTTTCCTGCATCTTAGGAAAAATACTTGCAAGAAGCCTGGGTTTTTGGATGTTTTCTAAACATTATTCAGGCTAATACATAATGAAAATAGACACATGAAGACCTTAAAATGCTGTTACTATGGTTATATAATTGATCAAGTCTTCCACTCAAGCTGTGTGTTTAAATAGTTTCTCTCACCTGCTAGAGAATTTTGTTTAAGTAGAAGATCAGATGATTGTCAGTGTTTATCCACCTTAAAGACAATCTACATTTTAAGTAGTTCTTCTTCTGCCGCCTAACCAAACTAATATAAAACACAAAAACTACAGAAAAATACAACAAACCAATTTCATAAAATTATATTTCCCAGTTTTGTGATTAAGATCAAATTTGATTTATGGAGAGAAATCTTGGAAAGTAGTTGATATATTATAAGAAAGCAGTAACTTCAAAATTCTGGGAAAACCTTCAACCCATGCTGACCACATGTCTGAAGAACAAGACAGGGACTGAAAGAGTTTTAGGAGTTACTCACTTGTCCTTATCATTGTCCTCATGCTTCGTGAGACTGCAGAGCTGCAAGGTGTCCAGCTGCTGGGTGACCTCCTCTGCCCACCGACAGTTCACCAGCTCCCTCAGCTGCAGTGGAGCTCTGTGTGGAGAAGAATACACACATATTTTATTACCTGACCACATGGCACAAACACAATACAGGATAATTAACATTAAAAAACACCTCCTTCATGGCTTTACATCTGTAGTGTTTCATAGTATTCTTGCTGACTGGACACAAATAATGGTGCTTTGCTGTACAGATCCTAGTTATTTACCATTTTTTGTTTTGATGGTGGTCATGGTATGCTTTTATCAGTTGTTTTATTTCACTCCTGTTGTTATATGATGCCCTGAGGTCATAAACTCATCAAATCAAATTCCTACTAAATGTGATGTGTGATATAAGAGGGTAGCAAATGTGTAGCAGTGGTTACCGGCAGTGTGGACACTGGGCTCTCTGCTCCGTCAGCCATCGCTGTCAAAGAACAGATTCCAGATTAAATATAGCATTTAAATTCGACAGGTACTAAGTTGCTATCATCATCAAATGTACATGAGTTCAGGATAAAGCAGAGTATCGTGTCTGTCTTTGTTGTTGTTAATGAAATTCCTTAAAAACGCCAAAGCCAACAATAAAAGGATCCTAAGAAGTTCATGCATAGGCAAAGATTGCTGTATCTCTAATACACACTGTACTGCATTGTTGCCCATAGGTGATTAACAGACTCTACTAACAGCTATTAAAATACACCAATGAGTCATATGGTTGCAACATGTCGCTCATTACTTTGAAAATGAGGCTAGCTGTTCATTTTAAGGTAATCCTATTTATATTGCCCTGGTACTTAAAACACAGGGGCATCAAATTTGTATAAATCTGCAGCTGAAAATAGTTCACAGATAACATATGAAAGATGGTGGAAATCAACGGGCAGTTAGAGTATGAGGAAAAAACATTACTGTACGACAATATGGGAAATGTAGGCAACCATATTGTTGGAGCTTGACTTGTACTAATTACTAAAAGTCAGGGTCTATTTGTGGATGTACTACTATATAATGGAGTACTGTTGGGAGTGAGAGTGTCTTGTACATTTTGCACAAGGTTGAAATGTTTTTTTCATAAGTCTCTACTACTACTTTGTCCAGTGTGGCAAACTGCACATGCCATATCTGGCCTGCTCGACTAGAAATACTAGCATTCAAATTTATAAACAATTAACACCAGAATTAACAACTAATGAGTGTTGCCATCGAGAGACTGTGTTCTGGTGACTGCCTGATGGAAACAGACTCACTCGTATGCAGCTGAAGCAGCAGAGTTTGGAGCAATGTGGGCAGAGGCGAGCATCCCTCAGCTTCTCCATGCAAATGAAGCAGCGAAACACCTCGGCGATGCTCTGTACAGAGGCACATCATCACAGAGTTTAATCAACATCACTCTCAGGCTCAGTGACAATAGAAACATTATAGGTTTCATAAAGGTTGAACAAACTACAGATTGACACTGCATAATAATACTGCATTAATGTATTCTGTTACTGCATGAGAGATACAAACCTCAACACTTTGTTCATCCATTTCAGCCAGTTTGAAGCTCTTGATCTCAGGAACAAGGCAAACAAGTAGTCTGAAAAGAAAAGTACTATTAAAATCAACCAATTGTGCTTTACGTGCCAGCATTTAAAGAATCACACTTTTTAAACAAAAAATAGCACTTTTGACATTTAATAATTGATTTAGTGGGAAAAATAAACACCAAATTAATAGGTAAGGACTATAATAACTGAATGCATCTGCTCTAAATAATCCTCAAACGCTGTAGCATGATGAAGAATATGGATGTCAGGAATGAAGAGCTGAATTTATTGGGTTGGCCTTTATAAGACAGGCAAAACCGACGATACATAAAAGCTATAAAATACAGCTTCTGTTGCCACAGGGTGCTGCCATCACCGTTAGTCTGTAGTCAGTGCCAACATGAGAGGCCCAGCGTCAGCAGACACACATGCAACGACCCTGTTTGACAGCAGTCATGACATGAACTATCGTTGGTGGAAAGAGCAACCATGTGTATACCCGAACAAACCAAGTGAGAGTAACCTCAACCAGAAACAGAAATATATCTATATTACACTGTGTATACTGTGGGGCTGGCTGGCTAGCTAGCTTACTGGCTGGCATTAGCAGGGTGGCCCACTTACCTCCCCAGAGACTCGGCTTCGTGTGTCACACCTGATAAACAAGCCACTGGAAAAAGGCTACATTATAATATACAGTCTCCGCCGGTGTAGCTACCGTTAAACAGGAATAACACACGGCTGGATTTAACTGTGTTAAGGCAAAATTTGCACTATTCTCCACGGGGGATGAAAAACGGCTGCTTCTGTCCTAAATTGAAGATGTAGCGGTAGCGGTAGCGGTTGCTCTGAAGCTGTCTGTCCCCTAGCAATAACCAATCAGGTGGCTCCTTTTCTTCTTCTCTGGAGTTTATTTTTTTCACGTGTTTGAGAATGCTTTAGAGGCTTTATCGCCATCTACTGGACAGGCTGCAGAACCACAGTGGAAATCTGAAGCAGTAGGCATCCGGGGGACAAATATTATAAAGCAATCTTTAAAAAAAACAAACTGTTGTTCATGGACAGAGATTTATTTGTAAATTGAAGCAATGTTTTGTTTTGTTTTTTTACTACAGTGGAAGATATTAATACTGCTTTCACCTCTGGTTTGTTTAATGTATAATATCCTTCAGAGCTGCAGTCTATTAATAGAACTATAAATCTACCAGAGATCCACTAGACTTTATTTTCACAATGTCTAAGGTAATAATTGTATATTAGAAATATTGCAAACAGATTTTCAAATAGCCCATCTTGATTTTGTTATTTTCTTTTTTGTTTCAAAGAATTATGCATTACTCATTGATTTATTGATGTGTAAATGTAAGCAGCATTTTATTGTAGTCAGTACTGACAGAAATTTCAACAAATAATACTGTTTGGTAGTTTAATCTACAGTAATGCGTATTTTATTAACTGATTGCATTGATAAGAAAAGTGTAACATTTCTCTAGATTGTTTCAAGGAGTGGACATATATACAATGTGAAGGACATTTTGTCACCGATTTTCATGTAGAATAAAAAATGATTCTGGAGGAAGAAAATGCTAACACTTCTTTTTTTCATCCACTGTACAGATTTTTGTCATTTTAGGTAAGAATTTCTACAAGGTATGTGCTTTATGGCTATTATATTACTTTATAATTGATACTGTTATTTTAGAATATTACTCATCAAAACATTAATGACAGAACTTTTGAGATGTTGCATGACAGAACAAGAAAAAACAGCTCAAACAGGACAAATAAAACAAGACACTCAATGTCAAAACTATAAAAGTATAAGATGTCAAATTCATATCATTTTAATTTTGCCTTTTTAATCCACCTTTTTAAGATAATAATTCAAATTTTGCACATGTCAAATTTGGGGTATTATGTAATCATTTCCACTTATTATTACAAAATAATAACTTGATATATAGAAATCCGTCAGAACAAGTTTATCAAGATGCCAAGATCTCTTCCCATCACCAACTCACACTGAGCCGTCTCAGCTGGCGGGAATAATACAAACATCATCTTCTTATCGAAAACAACACTGAGAATCCTCAGTGTTGTTTTTTTTGTATGGACACACTTACAGATGCACACACACACACACACACACACACACACACACACACGCATGCTGTAAATTTGCAGTAACCTCATTGTTGTTTTATGCAAACAGTCTGAAGCTGGATAGGACGCACAGAAGCACATGCAAATCAGCCTATCAGCCAGTGTGGGGTGCACTGCAGAGGTGAGCGCTTCTCCACTTAGGAAAATGCCAATGAACAGCCGTGGATTTCCAAAACTTTTTATCCCAACACTTGCTTCCTTTTAAATAATCAGAGTAGCAGACAGGAGCTGGAGCAGCACAAACTGTTTACCTGAGGTGAGTCACTCCTCCAATGCAGCCTCTTCAGTCAGTCTTCATTACCTCAGTTATTTCTTATTACAAACATGAGTTTTTAGGAAGGGTTCCTGTGTCGCCTGATTCCTCCAGATGGAGACAACAGTGGCAGTGCTTTCAGGGAATATCTGGCTTGCTTATAAATATTAAAAGCAGGGATCACACAGGAGAGTGTCGAGTTTGTGCGGTGGTGTAGAGGGGAGGGCACATTAGAATAAACTCAAGATCATTTTCCTGGGTGGCCTGAGTGCTTCATTGTCCTGGTAAAGTTACAATCCTGTAGGAAAATCAGCTATATTTATCATTACAGATATTAAGATGAGCGCAGACACGGTGGAGCAGTCGGAGGCTCCAGCTGATCAGGCAGGTAAGAATATTTCACCTTACTCATGCTGCACGTAAACACGACAAGAGATGCGACACAGGAAAGCTGCTTCTCTGTGTTTATCATGTCACTGCTGGTGTTTCTGGGGAGTTTTTTCATCATCTTTAAATCTGAAAAGTTTTTCTTTCATCTGCTCTTTCAGTGACTTCAAGAGTTGATGTCAGTTTCAATGTGTACAAAAATCTGTGGAAAACTTTTATACTATTGTCTGGATTATCTGAGAGGATATGTGGTTGTGTCGGATGTAAGACAGTGAAATACCTTTTTTTAAAATCCCTTTTGTAATCTAAATTTTAATTCACTTAAAGACTGTTTGATTCTAGGTTGTGTCACTGTTTCCTTTACTGCACTGTCATAAGCAACACATTGATGTGATGTGACAGAAATCAAAGTGGAAAAAAGTAGTATTTTGATCTGCTCATGTATCGTAGCGAGCCTTGTGTGTGTGTGTCTAGGTGTGTGTGTGTGTGGACACCGTGGCAGTTGGTCGCTGTACCAGGATGCCCCTGAGGCTGTTTGCTGAGAAATACTGGCTTCCCAGGGGCTAAAGACACCGACCACAACCAGGAACCAGCAACAGAAAAAGTGGAACTTTTTTTAGACAATAGCTGCGTGAGAGAAGTGAACGGCTCTGTTTCATGGAAGTGCTACAATGTACGTGTTTTTGTCAATTTTTTGTCACACTATGATCAGGTGCCACAGCTGCATCACCATTCAAGTCATAGTTCACCTATACATGTATATTTCTAGTCATTTAAATATCTATATGTATCTATCTCAGGTTTTCAGATGAGATTTCTGCCTCGGTACAAAGGAGAGGAAAAGAGTTTCATGTCAAGGTCATTTTCTGAGTTTCTGTTGGATGTTTTAATGCCAATTTAAATTCCTTAAGCACAACAAACACAATTGCATTTACCTCCATTGTACTGGTGTGTAGACAGAAACCTCACAGACAAACCTAAACAAATAAAACCAAATGTATCTGGAAGGAGAGATACATCAGATTTAATCCTTTGTGTAATTTGGGTGAACTAGCTCTTTAACTCTTCAACTGTTGGAGTGTTTTGAGATCTGGTTGGAGGCAGCAGAAGATGGATTGTTTACATTCATCTCAGGAGGATTTCTACCTGCACCTGCTCACTTTGTGCAAACTTTTCTCCTAGAAATTGTGCTGCGATACAAGGTGGAGGTAAATCTTTGTTCAGCGGCAACATTTTTGTAAACGAAGGACGCCAGATGCTGTGGTTTGTATCCAGAGCCCTGTGTGTGGTTAGGGTCAGTCAACAAAAGCTCTTTGAGTAAATTTAGAGAGAGGGTTGGCGGTAAAAGTTCATGACGTAAACACATTCGGTGTTGTGCTTTAAGTCACTTTTGATTTGTTTTTTTGGAGTTAACCAAGACCACCCCCCCACTTTAACCAAGTCCTTTATTTTTCATTATATTCAATCATAATTTCAAAGACACTGCATGGATTTGGAACAACGTAGCATTAAAATTCAGTCACTGTCATCAACCTACATGTGCTGTGACACAACTTTGTTACTGCTTTCACATACTTGTCTTAGTGTTTTTGTGTAAGTGAAGCTTTCCAGTTACACAAAATAACATGAAGTTGCAACCTTTTACACTATATCACTGCAGAAAATATAACATCATTTTTATTTATTTAAAAGTTTACGAGTTTTAACATTTTCAACAGCAGCACAAACTGCAGCCTCCAGAATGACCATCACCAACTACACACCTCTCTGACACAGTTTAAACAAAAAACAACTGTGACTGTTTACAACATTACATCTGTATTGTAATCTATTTGCACCAACTACTTAACTGAACACGAAACAGGCTGACAGATTATTACAACATGAAAGTTTAATTTTAACTTCAGAATAAAACATCTGTGACTGAGCAGAAACTCTGTTGACTGAGTTTGTAGAGAGTCAGCTAAAGGCAGGACTCAGAAAACATTGAAATAAAACTCATGCTTAAAAATAATATTTTCTCTTTCCCAAGGTCTGGTGATAATCCAAATACATTTTTTATTCTAAATAAATCCACTAAAAGATCAAAAACCAAACATAAGTTGATCCTGAGGAGTGGGTGTGGAGCCAAAGCCTGATATATCTTAACCCTCTATGCCATTGTTGTCCAAAAACTATTAAAAACACCACACAAACACCATCTTGCTGCCATAAATCATCACCAATCAACAAATTTGTACTAATCCTCTACAGAAAATAGTCCTGAGCAAATATGATTCTTACTCCTGTAACATTTACCCAGCTATCTGTAAATCCCTGAGATGTTTAAAAAGGTGAAAATGTTGTTTTCTTATTTGATTTGTCTTCACACACAACCAGTGGACTTGAGGCAGAGTGACACAGAGGGGAAAAGAAAGTATTTAGAGAACTAAGATCATGTTGTTTTTGGTCATTTCGTGGAATTTCTTGACAAATATAGAAAATTGTAACATTTTCTGTTAATAAAAAACAAAAAATAGGACGGTTACTGCACTGCAAACTAATATATTGTAATAATTGCACATTGCATTTATTGCACTTAAGAGAATGGGAAGCTGCTTTAGTGAAATACCACATTCAGCCCTCAGGACAAACTGAAGTTAAACAGAGTATTCAGCCAAAGGGACGATGTGGGTCCATTTGTTCCCCCTGCAGTTCACAAGGTTCATCTGCAATCATACAAACAGCTGAAAGAGACAAAAACAATTCTTTCAACGCTGTGACTGACTTTTCGTGTCAATGTACTAGTGTGCAAGCATCATTTCTAGTGTGTGTGTGTGTGTGTGTGTGTGTGTGTGGCTTTCTGCACTGAGGGCTGATTTGCATGTCTTGGTCATTTCCATACTGGAAGCTTGGCGATGAAGCTGGCTATAGTGACGGGTGGGGGTGACGTGGTGGGGTGGTGTGGTGGGGGTTATAGGTGTATTTGCATTATGTGTCTCCAGCAGCTCGCCACCTCTGTCGCACACACACACACATACACACACGCATAAGGCCCAATTTGACATTCAAATGATGCAAGTTTATCCAGCACACCTTTGTACTCTGCTCCTCTATGAGCTCTCTACCCGTCGTCTGCCTTAAATCTTCTTGAAAAGACTTGTCACAAGTGTGTTTTTCAATGCACATCTGTTTGTGAACAATTAGTGGGGGTGGAGGAGCTATTCAGATTCTTTATTTATGTTAATGTACTACTACCACACTGTAAAATACTGGAAATTATTACTTAAGCGTAAAAAAACATAAATTTATTATGTTCATCATCTTTTAATTTGATTATTCAATTACTTAGTTGGTTTGTAAAACATTAAAAAACAGACATGACTATTAAAAATATACCAAAATACTGCAAAGGTGCTGTCATAAATTGTTGTTTTTTTGGTTTAATGTAATTAAAAACCAAAAATTCCCTCACTTCTGAGAGGCTCAAATCTAACACATACATAATTTTCAATCACTGATTGAATTAAAAAATTTAATTGGCAAATAATTTCATGAACATTAAGAGTACGACAGGTTATTCTCACATTTTACTTGAATCTGTTTTTGTCGTATGAAGTTCTACTGATGTGGCTTTTTATGTTTTGACTTTTACTGTTACATATTTTATGTTATGTTTTACTCTTCACATTTTAACCTGGCACAATGTTAAGTGTGCTCTGATGGTAACAAAAAGCAAAACAAGTCAGCAACATTTGGCTTTTATTTGAAGTAAAGTTAGGTGACAGTCTGCTGATCCAAAGAGGAAATTTGATCACAGCAGCAGACACACAATATGACAATACAACAGCAGCATTATAGTGATAATGATATCAGTATAATGTCTTAAATATGATAATGTTTATATCATCCGTTCTGTATGAAACCTTGAAGAAGCCACAGAGTAACATGAATCCCTTTTTTCTCTTTTAATATTCAGAGCGAAATGGAATCGACTTCAATCGACAAGTAAGTTACTTCTTGTTGGACACGTCATTACTATTATTATTATTATTATTATTATTATTATCATTATTATTATCATTATTATTATTATTATTATTATTATTATTATTATCATTATTATTATTACCACCTGGCTGTCTTTCTATTGTTTCACTTTCTAGGTTTTTGGCTGTATCAGCAAAGTTATCGATTTCTTTTTTTTTAATCATAAATCAAGTTGTTACATAATGTTTAAGTTCTCAGTAATTTCCTAAAACAAGCATTTTGGAGAGGGGGACTACTTTTAGTGGCGGAAGAATCTCTATGACGTGGTTTGCAATCTTTGTAGCTTGTGACACTTCACAGAAACACACTGTTGTTTGAGTTCCAAGAAATTTAACTGGAAAAACACAAAATGCATTTCCATCCCAAGAACAAGTACTTTGTGAAGTTTTGGGAACTTTAGCTGCACTGTTTACAACACTGGATGTCCCGGATTAATCTGGTTACACTTCCCAGGATAATACATACATTGAACTGATTGATCTACATTGAGTATTAATTCTGTGACACACCAACAAGGAGATAAAGAAAATAATCCACAGACAGATGGACCGGCCTTATGAAACTTTATACAGAAAGAGACATCCAGCAAGAATTTTTAAACTGCAATCTGCAATTAGAAGTTTGACCTTAAATTTCTGTCATTGTATTGTTTTGTCACAGGCAAAAAAAAATTGTGGTTAAACAGCTTTTTTAAAAGTCAGCTGACTAATTTGACTAATCTTCATGGTGCTTTTCTCAGAAGCAAAGTTTTGTTCTCAGATGTACACATTTAGACAAAAGTGCTAAACTGTCTAGAAGCAGATAAACTATATTTTCAAAATAATCTGTCATTACCTAAAGCACTCGGGCAGTTTAGGTTTTAGTTACTGTTACTCATATGGGAGTAAATAATGCATTTGTTGGGCACTATTTTTAGCTGTGGTCCTTTGAGTATTTACATGAGCGTGACGATGTATGTGGGACTGACTGAATAAACTGCAGTCTCATGGTGATGCAGGAATGTATCCGTGCAACAGTCTGACCCCCTGATGTAATTTTAATATTCTGCAGAGCTCTGTGACACAGACGGTGCTTGTTTATAAGATCAATTAATAGTTGGTTTTTGGTTGTGATGGCACTGATAAGAAGAAAATCATAGATTATCCAAAGACTTTCTGCA
Source organism: Pseudochromis fuscus (assembly GCA_900323345.1). NCBI lineage: Eukaryota > Metazoa > Chordata > Actinopteri > Pseudochromidae > Pseudochromis > Pseudochromis fuscus. The sequence goes on along the minus strand of OOFC01050857.1, from coordinate 4,727 downwards.
TCTTTGTCAAAGCTCATTTGTAATGTAAATACCCTACAGCCATGGGAATAGTGCTGAATGTACTGTATGCACTGAGTGTGCAGTTTTTAGATGACTAACACCCTCAGGAAAAACTACCTGCTCACTGCACAGATGTCAATATGACTGCCATCGCTTTAGAAACTGATCAAACAGTTTGCAGCTATTTGGTTACTTCTCCAAATATTCATTTTGGCACAGGAGAGCATTTCTTTCAGTGCTCGTGTTTTCAGGAAGTGCCATGGCTTTCAGGGGTTAGTTCGAGGGGGAGTGAGGGAGGGAGGGGGTATTTGCATACTGGCTAGCCCAAAGGGAGGGAGGGAGTCTATCAGTCTTTGTATCATGTTTAGTGACCAAACCTGTCCTGGAGCAAGTGTTCACGAGTGTGTGTGTGTATGCAGCACACACATGTTCAGACTCATCCATGCATTAGACCATGACATTTTCCCATCCTCTCTGCTATGCAAGTTTAATCATTTGAAATGTATTAATCTGTTTATAAGAAACCAAGTCAAAAGTTAAAATGTGTCTTTGATTTCTTAGATAAAGACAGAAGACATCAACGACTCACCTCATTCAACATCCACACTGAAAACATGCCATCTGACACAAAGCTCACCTGTGCACGGAGGTCAGCTGACTGGGGTAAGACAAACACTCGGACAGTTTTTATTTGCCATGAGGATTGTTATAAATCTATGAAGTTGTCACATCTGATGAAATAACTCTTTTGATGTCTTGTTGTAGTTGTTTTAAAGTGAAGAATGTTTTTAAAAATATTAATGCACAATGGTCCCTTTAAGAATATTATATTATTAGTATATTACACAATTATCAGTGCATATGTATTCATACTGTATGTGAGCAGTATTGAAACTAGTGGTAATCAAGTATTGTACCTAAGTAGAAAACATCCAAGTAGGCTATAAAATATTTTGCTATATGTGGTAAATATCTTGAACTAAATAAAATCACTGTTTAGACATTAGTGTCTCAGTTAATACCAACTAACACTGTTTGCAACAGTATAACAATCTATGTTTTTGATTTGCTTGCAAAAGTACATTTTGTTAGTAATACTGCCTTATGTGATATTTTTAATTGATTCAAACGGCAAAATACTATTACAGCTTTTACTGTTTTAATTAATGTTGGGATGCTTGACAAATGAAAAATCATCATATTTTATAACCTGACAAAATGATAAAATGTTCTGGAGTAGAATTCAAGAGGTGTTTTAAAACAAAAATGACCTAAAGTGACCCCTTTGCACTGCAGGGCCCTCATGAAGTGTATTTATTTTAATCCTAAAACTTACTCACTGTATTTCCTGTTGTTGTGGGTTTTTTGTGTTGCTCCAGGAGCTCACCTCTCTACACACCATGCAGCAGCTGGTTCTGATGCCACCGTCTCACCTGTCGTCTCCCTCCCCCTTCCTGCTCTCCCAGAGTCCCACCAGCCACCAAGGTGAGTCTCAAAACACTTCACTGAGTCCAAGTCAGGGAATGAGGTTGTTTTTTAGCTCCATGTGACTCATTCAAAACTGTTGGAAACATGTTTTTTATCTAGTCAACCAAACTGTGGCACCTGATGAGTTTAATTACAAAACCAATGGGAGGATATAAACAAGAAATCTTTACATGCTGGGGTTATTACTCAACAAACAACTGATTATCAAAACACGGAGATTTCTGACTCTGTTGAATTTAAATGTGTAGTCCCAAAAATATGATTGATCCAAATCCTGCTGTTTTCCTTTGCAGCTCTTCTGCAGCAGAACCTGCTGTCCCTACCGAGCCAGAGTCAAACTAGTCTTCTCCCACATCAGCCTGGACTGGCTCTGACTCCACAGGTAAGTCCAGACCACTGTCTAAACACACATCAGTCTAACATATAAGGTACCAAAGGTGAGAGAGAAGAAGACTACCTCTGAGGAAACAGAAATATAAATGTGTAGATCAAAAACAGAAACACTTTCAGTAACATCATGGTCATAGTAGTGGGATGGACAGGTTTTAAAAAGTGATGCTGGATATCCTCATGGGTACTGGGCTGTTTTAAATTGGCAGGAGAAACAGAAAAATATCCAAAAGTTGGACACAAGTTGTTTCAGGATCACCTAAAGTGACACAACAATGTTAATGGATCACATGAGTGTCTTTAAATTCTGAACATCAAGTCAAACCTTAGTCCTGCAGAAACAGTATGATTGTTGTGTGCTACAGGACAGTAAAACCTGTTTTTCTTTTCTTTTTTTTTTGCCTTTCATCACCTGGAAACTGAAGATTTCTCTCTGCGATGTTTCTCTGATCCAGGCTATGAGTCGCTCTGGTCTGGCAGGCCCCTCTATGGAGAACCACATGGACATGTCCCACCTGCAGATGCCCAAACACATGTCAGTACCACCACAAGAAGAGCCCAGCGACCTGGAGGAACTGGAGCAATTTGCCAAAGCATTCAAACAAAGACGCATCAAACTGGGCTTCACTCAGGTAAATACTGATTTTTACTGTCCTCATATAAACGATCTTATAAACGACTTGACGTGAACACATTTTCTTTGTTTTAAAATGGACTCAGTGGCTCAGTTGGAAAAAGGTGCACACAGGTCAGGATTTAACACAAATCTGATGATCCCATGGTCCTGATGAAGCAAATTATTTTATATTTTGAGGATTAAATTAAATCTAATTCAGCAGAATCATATGTACTTTTGGCTATACATGTTTAGTGTAAATATATAAATAAATACAAAGTCCACAGGAAACTGTAGTGGATCAATTTTCAAATAAATGTATCCTGTATTTCAGAAAAGAAAGGCCTGTAGCAACTTATTTCAAACAGTCAGGAGATCAGATGTGGTTTTATTAATCTTAATATAATGATACACTTTAGTTGTATAGGACCTTTCACATAGATAAAATACAACCCACTTAATAACATTTAAAATATATAAATCTAGTTAGGTCAGATTTAGGTCAGTCAACCTGACTTGTAAGAGAAAACAAAGGTGAATGTTACAGTTAAAAGTTGAACTGTTTAATGTAAACATCCATCACAGCTTACAGACTGACTTCCTGCTTTAACTCATCACACAGTTGTTTCTGGGTAAAACAAAGTACACATTTTTTTCATGAATATACATTGATACTTGAAGACAAACATCTATTTTGCATTATTCTTTGGAGTCTAAGACAGAGATATCACTGTTATCTGAGCAAATCATTTGAATTTAAAGTAGTAAAATCTTGATTCAGTCTACCTCTGGCTCACTCCCCTTCACTGAAAGCTGGAAAAAGTTACTAAAATAACTCTGAGTTCCTGGTTAAATAAAAGCTTTGCCCTCTACCTTGACTTCTGCACGAGATACATTAGATGTGTTTGTTTGTCACAGGGAGATGTCGGCCTTGCGATGGGAAAACTGTACGGGAATGACTTCAGTCAGACCACCATCTCTCGCTTTGAGGCTCTCAACCTCAGCTTCAAAAACATGTGCAAGCTCAAACCTCTGCTGGAGAAGTGGCTGAGCGATGCAGGTACAACACACTGATTGTTGTGTCTGTTGAAAGACAGGCTTTCATTGCAAGGGCCATAAGGGTGCTTTTTTTAACAGCTGTTCAAAGTGATGATGAATGTTGTATTTTCTCCACATTAGAAAACTCTCCTTCTGACTCGATGAGTAACCCCACGTCTCTGCCGCCACTGATGGAGGGCTACGGGCGCAAACGAAAAAAGAGGACAAGCATTGAAACAAACATCAAGATGACTCTGGAGAAACGTTTCCTCGATGTAAGTTCAAGATCGTTTTGATATCAAACCAAGTTTTATACTCAGCTGGTAAACTACAAAGAACAAAACAAGAGTCAGTAGTACTATAGACTCTAAAATAGTTATTATACTATTTATAAAATAATTTTCAAGATTTAGTAGATATTTATTTTATATTACAGTGCGTAATATCAGTACCAACATGTCCTGATTAAAGTTGAATATCAGAGACGCCATCAGGAGGTTTTCAACCTTAAAGACGTCTTATGGCAGCATTTACACGAGGATTTCATCAACATGTCTGGTTTTCAGAACCCAAAGCCGAACTCAGAGGAGATCTCCATGATCTCCGAGCAGCTGTCCATGGAGAAGGAGGTGGTTCGAGTTTGGTTCTGTAATCGTCGTCAGAAGGAGAAGAGGATCTACTCCCCGGTGGCCAGTTTGCCAGTCAAATCTCACAGCTACAGCTCCAGAATGGTCAGCTATGTCTAACATTCATGTATTTCTGTTGAATCTATTTTTATCATAAGAATTTTAATTATCTTTAACAATAACATTTAGACACTAAAGCACTTTTCTGTCTGAGTCAATTGTTTGTTATATTTATTTACCGTATTTTCCGGACTATAAGCCTCTACTTTTTTCCTACGCTTTGAACCCTGCAGCTTAATCACTGGTGTGGCTCGTGTATCGGCGGCACGAAGCTCGTTAGCTTTTTACAAGCTAGCAAGCTCCGTGCCGCCGATACATTTAGCCTCGTTACATCAGACCCGGTCAGAGTGGATCACATGAAACTGTTGGAATAAATTCAATAGCGGCTTATAGACAGGAGCGACTTATAGACAGGTGCGCTCAATAGTCCGGAAAATACGGTAATTATTTATTATAATTTAAGCTGACACATCTTTTTTTTCACTTATTAAAGCAATAGGAAACAGAAT
>OOFC01050856.1:61299-79914 GCA_900323345.1 Pseudochromis fuscus | reverse complement strand
TAATTTGTCATCTGTCTGTATTTCACTAGGCTTTGGCGAGGCTGATATAAATCTGCTGACTGTGTGTGTGTGTGTGTATGTGTGTCTGTGCTAATGTGTACTTACTGTGGTGTCCTAGTTTTTGCCTAGCAGTCTTTGAGGTCAAATAAGGAGCAAACTTTCCACATCGTGTAAAGAAGAATCATCCCCACAGGCACACACACACACACACACACACACACACACACACACACACACACACACACACACACACGAATACACACATATACACAATTCATTTCTGTTCTAAATTCAGATTGGTCATGCTGTCAGGATACATTTTCATAGAGGCAATTAAAGCAGCATCATCGTCCACATAATCAATGACAACCACAAAACAAACAGACTGCCAGTTTCCACAGGTCCTGCGGGCTTAGGAAAACACACACACACACACACACACACACACACACACACACACACACACACACACACACACAGAAGCAGAGGACAGAGCGGTGTCACATACCATCACCACAGACAGGTCAGCACACGATGACACAGCCAAGATGGACACCACCGCTAGCAGGCATGTTGTTACCCAACATACACACATCTGCGCACAGACACACACACACACACACACTCCCAAACTATTTATTGCGAGCGAAGAGCAGACATCATGGGATCTGACGTGGGCCGGGGGTTTTCATCTGATTGGCTGTCACATGCGCTCTGGTTGTCGTGACAACGGCTGTCCCTGCAGGACACTGGCAGCCCGAGTTCGGCATGGAACCGAGCTGTGACACTGATGAGGGAGTCGGAAACTTTTTAAGCCTCCGTGTGGATTTCCCTCCATAAAATTCATTTGCAGCAGCTTTTTTTTTAAAATCCCCCTCCAAAATAAAAGCATCTCCTCATAGAACATGACAGTCTGAGCAGCTCACTGGACATTTAATATTTTTGAAGTATAACAGACAACAAGCTGTTATGTTAAAATTCAACAGCGAAATCTACACTGAGACCCCTTACGTCAAGAAACCCACTGCGCAAGTACATCAGGAGCATCCTCACTCGGGATAAATTTATTTTCATAAATTATATGCCATCCACCCACACTGGTGTTTTCGCTTACATTATCGCTGACTAGACTTCTTCTCAGGACTTCCCTCAATCCTACCACTTCAGGGCAGTGTCTTTGTTGAAAAGTCACACACAAGATAAACAGAGGGAGCACAGCAAGCTTGAAGGTACTGACTGAAGCATGTCTTATTATTTCTCTCAACAACCTCGAGCAACAGGGCTGCAGCTTCCAGACCATTTGAATCTCTTTCATATAAAAATAAATGTCACCACAGGTCCCATTCACCTTCCACCAGACAATTCCTGTCATGCTGTTGGGGCGTATTTGTACAATATGCATGGAGTATGTTACATCATTGCTGATTGTAAATGTCTTATTTCACTTGTGTGTGTTGCCTTATCTCATCCTTTTCCATTATGCTGAAAATAGTCCCATTAAAAGGTGATTCTGCTGCCTCAGTGTGTGATTCTCCAGCTTGGATAATGAAGCCGCAGGAGACACACATTCAGAGCAGAGTTAAATCATTCCCCTCTCTCCCTCTTTTGTGCGCACACACACACACATAGGAGACACACCGTCTGTGATTGGAGTTAAATCACTTGACCTCTGACCTCTCTTTGGACCAATGAGAGTCCTCCCAGCACCCGGGTGCAGCCCCAACGACAGAGTATAAATAGCAGGCAATTTAGAAGGAGAGAGGAAGGGGCATCTCGGAGATTAATGACTTCTCTCTACATGCATTTTACTACTTTTTGTTTTATCAGTCTTATCTCCTCGCTTTCCTCCTCCTACCATGCTCGACTTTGCTATCTCGCTCGCTCTTTTTTTCTGCTCTCCCAGCACTCTTTTCCCGCCTCTCGCTTCCATCGTCTTTGCATATCTTCACTGAGTCGGGTGTATCTGGGTGTGTTGTAGTCTCGGCGTTTTGCAGTGAAAGAAAGTTTTCTTGTGATACTTTACTTTTTTAAAAATCCTCAGCCATCCAGGTAATGACGATTATAAAAACAACACTGAGACATGAGCATGACCTCTTTAGGAGTAAACCTTGGTGTGTGCACTCCTTGTGCCAGTCACGTTGCTACTTTGGCCGAGGAGGTTATGTTTTCACCTGTTTTGGTTTGTTTGTTTGCTTGTTAGTAACATTATGGAAAACTATCTCTATTTCTTTAATTTTTTTTGGTAAGACCAAAGGAACAAATCCTATCAAAAAATAAATACCGTATTTTCTGGACAATAAGCCGCTACTTTTTCCAACGCTTTGAACCCTGCAGCTTAAACACCGGTGTGGCTCATGTATCGGCGGCACGAAGCTCGTTAGCTTTTTACAAGCTAGCAAGCTCCGTGCCACCAATACATTTAGCCTCATCACATCAGACCCGGTCAGAGTGGACCACATGAAACTGTTCGAATAAATTCAATAGCGGCTTATAGACAGGTGCGCTCAATAGTCCGGAAAATACGGTACTTAAAAAGGAAAAGATGAACGGATGGACCACCAGATCACCAATAAGTGCTGGCTTTAGCCTAATGTGTCTGATATTTGAGATCAGAAGACCAGTCTTTGAGAAGAACATGCTCCCACATCAGACTGACCTTCATAGCTCTGAAGTCTTTCCTCATTTTGTCAGGGATTCCCGTCATGAAAGAAAGCTCTGGCACTATGAGAATCTCTCCAGTAATGACTTGCTGCAAAAAAAACCAAACAAAAAAATCTGTTAAATTATGAATTATCATACAAACCATCTCTTCAGAAAAATTTTTATTCCACACGACAATCTTAGTGCTTCTGATCCTGAGTAACAAAGCACTTAAGCCTGAGTGAACTGGAGAAACAAAACAAATTCAATTATTGTAAAGGAATGACTTCTATTTTGTGTGTTTTATTATAGTTAAAGTCCTAACACCTAAAAGATTTTCCAGGCTGCAAGACTTATTGTAGCCACAAGGTGGTGTTCTGAGACAGGGATCCATGCCTGCCAGCTGAGTGGTGGACTTCTGTCTAATTTTATAAATACAAACCGAGCTGTGTGTCTTGAACGATGTATGTATGATGATGTTATCATTAGTGATGCTACAGACATGTTACCTTTCCTCCTTGCTTGGACCTCTCTTTTGGCCGATGCACAAGTAAAGGTTGGCCCAGTTCTTTGATTGTAATCCCATAATTCTTGCTGTTAAAATAGCACAGCCCATACAATAAATATGTTAATAAGCATAGTTAATGTACAACCCCTGCACCATCTAATTGAGCTTGAATTGAATATTAAACTCTGAATATCTCAATGCAAAAATACACAAACTACTCCACCTATAGTAGTCCACAAAAGTAGTAGTTGTGCCATTCATCAAAGTGAACGTGTCAGTGGGTGACTTGTTCCAATCAATGCCATCGATGCGGTAGGTGCAGTTGTTGTAGCGGGTGATGACGATGGAGCCAACGAGCTCTTTGGTGCAGTCGTCTTGGAAGTTCTCTTTGCTCTGTTGGTACAGCATGTTCCTGGCAGACAGCGGGACACAAGCTCAGTTTTCCTCTTTTCCATTTAAAAACCACAGCCCCTGTGTGCCTTGTTTTGGGGCCTCCTTCTGTTTAAATATCACGGGGAAAGCCAGGACAAGATTATAAATAATATATAGACACAGTGAGCCTGTTGCATTAGACAAGCTGTTGCCCTCCAACTCACCTCATAATTCAACCACAAACCCAGAGAACAGGGCTACAGTGGTTGAGGATATTCATAGATTGTCTCAGAGGACAGATAGAATTAGAACATCGCATGTTGAGACCTGCTATTTAAACATGTATGACTATATAACAGAAAATGACATTTATACAAGTCTGCTGGCTCGGTCATGGTATAGCCTATGTTTAAATTTGTATGAGCACCGATATGTAATGCATGCTTTAGGAAAAAAAAAAACCTACTGCTTGTACTATCATGTCCAAAATGACATTTCCACAAAGCTCATTGCCTCTATTTAAAAATAAACAGTGAGCTGAAGAGGATTTGATCACAAGAAGAGTATTAAAATACATTACATGCAATATAAAGACTGATCATGAAGATAAAAATATTCCTGAAACAAAAAAAATAACATGATAAAAAAAGACAAGCTGTCAAACATCTAACATTACCATAAATTTAAACATAGCTGGCCTTGCATCTCTGTATGCTGCTGCTTATTTTTCTGTAAACTCACATGACATCCAGCACAGTGTCGTTCCGCAGGACTTTGTGAGACACATCCACAGAGAGGTACAAGCCTCCATCTGTGCGTTTGATACAGGTGGAATAGCCTGGCCATACTTGAAGCCTACAAAAAAACAGACCAGCAGGAAAACGAATGGACCAAGGTTCCCATCGTATCAGTTGTTTGCCCTCTGATGTTGAAATAAAACTATAGCTACCAACCGATGTTTTCCTAGAAGGACAGCACCGGATGGATCATAATGATTACGGCCAACCAGCTTCAGTCCAATGATTTTCATTACCCTTAAAAAAGAAGAACAGCAGGTTATATTTCCTTATCATGTAACCGTAGGATGTGAATCAACAAAGGAAGTGTTTTTTCCTTCATGGCCATACATAAAATATAGAGAAAACAAACAGGACACTGACGTATTAGTCAAAACTCGAAGGACTTATAAACGTGGCACAAAGCAGTAGAATGTCTATGTATTGTGTTTACTGAAAATAGGAAAAAAATAAACTTTGGCATTTCCAATTCTTAACCTGACAGGGTTAAATACAAAATGATTGCTATAATTTTTAGGTCAATAATGGAACCTCTGTGGTTGTTTAACAGTATCAGACAGCATATTAACACGTGTGTTTTAATGTGTCAATTTATGTAGTTAACTTAAAGTGGTTGTAAGGATGGTATTTTACCTCCGCAGCACCACATTGTAGAAGGGGATGCAAAGATCTGAGCTGGGTGGCAAAATCTTGGTCATCTGGATTTTGATTTCTATTTCCTCATCATCAGTCCTCCTCACACTTTTGAGAACAACCACCTGGACGTCAACAAATCATATCATTAAAAACATGGCACGATGTGTTCAGTTTCACACTGTGCCAGAAGCTGCACTGTACAATACACCCTTCCATCAAACTTCTTTTCTTTTTATCAGACCTTTGCAGGACCTCAGCCGTCAAGACCTAGAACCTTAATTGCTCATAAACTGCAGGGCAATTTATGATTGCAAAGGCACAATCAGCACACTGTAACCAAAGAAATACCTGTGGTACCTACGTCTTTCAGCTTAACAGGCAGGTACAGTATGGAGCCATCAAAAGCCACAACTTCCCCTGTGGTTGAGCGGTGATCTTTCATCATGCCGAAACGCATCGACATTGATTCAACACTTGGACTGAAAATTTAAACAAAATATGCACAGTCTAACAACTTAGGGTACTTTTACTCAGTTACTATTACTCACTGACAATACTGATTTAAAAAACAGCTTTTCACAGTGAATGATACTCACGTGAATGTCACAAAGTACTGGTACACTGCTTCATTCTTGCATCTAATTGGGATGTAGTTTGACCCAATACTTATAGGAGTTCCTTTTGTTCCAGCCTTGTCATGTGGCTCTCTGAGCAAACAAGAATTACATGCATTTAAAATAAAAAAATCATAACAAGACATACAGCACATTTCCTTAAAAGAAGAGTTGTGTATTTCTGTAAAGCTTCAGTGAAAAGTGTTGTGACACTGCAGGATGATCTCAAGCAGGTTTGACTCATCAAATGTCTTGCATCTGTAAAATACTATACACGATCACACCACAGAGGTCATGGCCAAAGGTCTGCCAATACCTGAAAGGTACTATTTCAGACTACTATCATGAGTTCATGCTACAGAAAAGCAATAGTAATGTGTATCATCAATCATTGAACAGTCGTTGAAACGCCTCCAGAAATGGGTGAACAAGAGCCAGTGGTTCCCAAACTCCACAAAAGTAACAGGTCATAAGCACTTAATGTCATCTCAGTGATCACTCACCTCACTTTCTCCATTGTCAGCTCCTTTGTTGTTGGTGGAATAGAGGAAATCTCACTGGCTTCTTTGGCAGAGGGCACAGGGGACACAGGGGGCACAGGGGGTAATGGGGGTACTGGTGCTTTACAGTAGTACATATTACAAACTGAAATTCAAATTCAAGTGCTTTTAAGAAAACTATGATGTAAGCAGAAAATAACCTGCATGTTGTATCAAATGTGAACTCATTTTAAAAGTGGAAATATTAATGAAGCCACACTTTGCATTTTAACCCACCCGAGGGAAATATTTTATTGTTCTATTTGTGCTATGTTTCACAAATCGAGTTGATCGCTTACCACTTCCATCACCTGTTTCAGAAGGCTGAGCGAGCAGCGCTGTTTGTTGCTCAGGCGATGGAAGAACAGACTGGACTTGACCTGTTGAAAAAGAGGAAAGCAAAGTACGTCCTCGTCCCATCCCAAGCTGCGGCCTGGCGGCTCTGCCCAGACCCCCCATCGTCTGAGGGGATACACGTTGGCTACTGCAATGAATCAAATGAACAGTAGACAGCGTTGAATTTATGTTTTTGAAAACTGAACCACTTCAGTTATGCAAACAGTTTGCCTTCAAAAGCTACAAAGCAAAATCAGTTCCTTACAATCCAACACATGAAGACAATATGCTACAGCCTAAAATACTACATCACTCCTGGTGAATTAAAGCACACTGAACAGCTGCTGCAGACAGCAAACTGAACTCTATCTATTCTGACAGGTGGACATCATATGGACAATTTAAAGATGGCGAGCAAGAGTTCTTCATTGAACTCCATGGTTCTTACAGATGCTGTGCTCTCTGTGTAATGTTATATAGAAAGGTTTTTGTTTTTTTCCATTTTTCTTCATAAGTTACAGAGTGAAGAGTGAGATGGTCTAAATAACAGTGACCTTGTTACTGCCTACCTGCTACCTCTGCTCTTTATGTCTTCAGACTGGCCAATACTCTCTGGGCTGCTGATAACACCAACTGGACCGCTTTGCAGATTTTTTACCTCTCCAATATCTCCAGCTGCTCCTCGTCCTGTAACAACATTTAACAGATCAATTCTCACGCCTCTTCTGCACAAACTAAACCTAATCAGCGGTAAGTAAGAATGTGTCAACATGTGTCAGCCCATCATCTTCCTCCAGTTGCACCCAAGCAAAGCAGTGAAGCTCGTCAAAATAGCGTGCCACACCAGAACATCTGTATCAAATATCTAAATTCATCATACCTTTTTTTGACTCACCTGCCAGACAACACAAAGGATAACTTTGCAGATGTTCAAAAGAGGCACAAAAAGCATCTCATCTGATGTCTTGAAGAAAGCTTGATGTGTAACACGTTCTCAAAACCTGGTTCTCATGGTCAGATAAACTAGGACTTTTTTGTACAGCTTAGTAAGGCAACTACTATTGAATATAGTGTTTGGCTTTATTTTTCTAATCTCTCAAGATAAACTTTAAATACAGACCCACTGGTGGTGCGCCTCTTCCCCATGATGTCATTGATGTTTCAATGCCCATTCCTCTAAACATGGAGACTAGTGGTGATCTTGGACCAAGGGTTGGCATGGGCACCTTTAAGAAGACAAAAACCTCAGCAGATCTTCATACAAGACAACGATATTTGGAAAATGTAAAAAAAAAAATCGTATATTCATACAAATACATGTCCTATTCATACCTCTTCTGTCAGAGCAGGGGTGTCTCCTGTCAGGTCTTGCGCCACTGTCTCATGTGAAGATCTACCTTCTTGCTGTGGCTCCAGTCCAGACAGGACTGCACCTCTTCCCACCCCTACCTTTGGTTCAGCTGCTGAGAACAACAAGCCCCTGGCTCGGCCAACTCCTAAATCCTCAGGCTGCACCAACAGCTCTCTGGCTCGTCCAACCACGGGTTCAGTAAAGGGTGGAGTTACTCCTCGTCCTTGTGGGTAATCGCCAAGATTGGGGAAACCTCTGGCTCGTCCTAGACCAGGTCCTTCTGTAGGGAGTATCAGCCCTCTACTACGTCCCACAGCCAATGCTTCAGGCTGTAGCCCTCTCCCACGTCCCAGCCAATGAAGGCCGGTCGTATCACTGAGGCCAGAAGGCCTCTTTGAATCCATTTCATCAACTTTTGATCCTGCACTCTACACAAGGATTAACTGCAAGAAAAACACAGATAATTACGTTAGTACATCCCATACCAACACCACTGAATCTTCTGCTGCAGTGAGCGCTGTAGCGTTGATCAAACAGTTAGACTCAGGTTACCCATCTTTCAAATTTTTTAATACCCTTTGAACATTTTCAGAGTTTGCACCTGCTAATGTGCTGTTACCTCTGCAGATACCGGAATTGTTTGATTTTTTTTGTCGTCGTACCTCCCTATATCCTATTTACCACCCAATCTTTCCACAGATCTCCAAAACGCACTTCATGCTAAAGTTAGTCGACTGTAAATGTTACAGGATCTACTATTGTAGATTCCATGGCCCAGTTGTTCAAATAATTTAATCTGGATCTGAATGGGTTGGAGTAGGAAATCCCATTTTTTGCTGTTCAGGATCTGGTCATCCTTCCACCCATTCATCTTAACTTTTCATGTTAGGAGTCACAAAATTCTTACATCAGGACCATTCTCTCATGTGACCCACAATAAATACATGCAAACAAATATATATATATCACTCACAATTGCATTGTGGATATTCTGAACATGTGTTAGACATGATAAAACTAATGTAATTATATTATAATGTTAAATGAATAAATACATAATAATAATAGAAATGACAACTCAAGTACAAAGAATGCTTTTAAAATGCAGAAACATACATATATATACAGAGATACACACACACACACACACACACGTGTATATACACATGTACATATAAGTGTGTATAATATTCACACATCTAAATATTTAGTAATTTGTTAATGGTTGGTCACTTATTATAACTTAAATTACATTTGGTGTGTGTGTGTGTGTAGAACAAAAGGTATTATTTAACCAGTTTAATAGAATAGCATTTTCCTAAATCACAGATATCTCAATCCTACGGACAAGGTTAGAATTAAACATACTCAAGTTTTAACGCGGATCAATACCAAGCCCCAAACACCCTTTCCCACTTTTAGTCGGATTTACTCAAAAAATGTGTCTGAACACTGACCAAAGCAGTTTATTTTTTACTGTTTACAGGTATATTACCACACTTACTTATTACAGCTGTTTTTCTGCAATTTAATGTACCTCCAACTGTAGTAGGTGACCAAGGTTCATTTTAATTAGCTAGAATAGCCTCAAAATTTCGAATTTCAAAAAAAGTGCGAAACCGAATTTATTGTGTGTGTACCTTCATCAACTATTGAATGTGAGGCTTGAAATAATCAATTCAATAATACTTTGCAACTGTTTCTCCACAAAATATCTTTCTCCCGGCTCTCGAGCTAGCAAAATGACCGACTGCTCTTTAGCTAACTTGAACACGTGCTGAAGAAAGTTACGCAGCGGACACAACAAATATAAATAAAAACCAACAAATGAAGTTTCAAATCATTAAAAAACAAGAATAAAATCTAAACTCTTAGTAAGTCTGATAACTCACATGTGTTTGAAGGACATGCTTCTCTCCTTAAGGTGTCAAATCAGGTGTAAATTAGACCAAAAACAGACTCCGAGGCTTGATCGATGGTATCTGCCCTCCTGTCCCTTATTGGATAATCAATACATTCTACAGCAGGGTATTGGCTTCTCCACCTGTCAATCTTATATCGTTAATTTACAGAACGTGCTCGGTCGGCCTCTGGTGGTTGTACCACGCGTGTACCTCGTGTTCTTAACGAGGTCAAGTCCACGTACATGAAATAATTACATAATGAAGGATTACAACTTGATATTAGTAATGAACTGCAGTCAGAGCTGGTTCAATGAACACTGGATTGAATCACAAATGCATATAAGACCCTATATTCATCACATAGAATTGTTATTTATAACACACTTAAAACATTCCGGTTGGTTTTAGCCCAAAACTGAATAAAAATTGGACAAACTGCGTACATGGTGGGTTTATTTAACCCAGTAAGATGGATGAAAAACGTGAAAACGCTTGATAAAAACAACAAAATGCTGCATCAAAACAATATGTTGGATATAAACAACAAAATGTTGGGTAAAAGAAACAAAACACTGGGTAAACCCAATAAAATGTTGGACATAAACAACAAATTGTTGGGTATAAAAATGTTTGGTAATAAAACGCTGGGTAAAATCAACAAAATACTGGGTTTAAACAAGAAAATGTAAAAACAATACAATGCCCATCTTGCTGAGTTAAATTAGCACGTAGTTAGTCCAGTTTTCACCCAGTGTTTTTTTTTTTTATTGTGTAGAAGGAGTTTTCTGAGTTTTTTCACCTGACCATAGAGTTCTTCATAACCTTCATTGTTAGACATTAAGGCAATTATTTGATTAAATAGATATTAATCTAATACGCACTCTCCCCACACTGAAAACTAGATTTTTTTAAATACAAAAGCAAAACAAGCAAGGAGGATTGAGATTCATCTAATCAGCACTGTGTATAATTAAAAAATAATTAAATGCGATGAGGCTAATAAATACCATGTGATTAAAGAAAACTTGGCTACAAAAATATGCTCCATGTTCAGATGATCATCTTCCAGGAAGTTATCCAGAACTGCTTATGAAGCATAGCTTTCTCTTCTCAATCTTCACAGCAATAGACATTTATTAAAGCTGCAACTAAAGAAGTAATCATGATGAACGCTTCATCGTCTACTCAAGGTCAGCTGCTGACGTGCACCTAGATTTCTGTCTCTTTGTCATATGAAAAAAATCTAATAAAGAAAGCCAATGGAGGTGGTTCAACAATCATAAATGTCTGAAAAAACCCTCAGAGCTTTGGTTTTCAGGTCAGTGGTCAGGCATATTGGCAATTAGCCTAAGACTAATTTGAAATAATCACAGAAATGCTCCTGGAGGTTTTGAGGTGATGACTTTGGTCTCTGCGGGAATAAATTAGTCACTGGTTCAAATTCCTCTGCTCCTTATATTTAGTGCAGTCTATTCATCCTGGAGAAGAATGTAACAAAAACAGTGAAAACTAAAAGGAAGCCTGAGGGGACTTTAAGTTTTAAGATTTATAATGCCATCTATTGACATATATCAGTAGCTGCAACAGAGAAAATATTCAAACTGATTTTTCATAATGAACATAAATACCAACGGTCCAGTACTTTCTCCTTCTCCTGTATGTGGTGCTGAAGAGTCCAGGTAATAAAGGTTGTATTTTATTCTATGTCGGGGATCAAGCAGTGAAGCAAAGAGGAACACAGGAATTTGATAAAAAAAAATAAAAATTGGATTTTATTTACCCAAAGTAACAAAGTAAAATACACCACAAACTTAACAACAACATTTCTATAGGTCAACAGAATACAACTCTACTCAAAATTCTGCAAACCAAGAAGTGACCCAAACAGATCAACCAGACACAATCAACAGAAGGGGAGCATATATAGGGGATTTGCCAAACCAAATGAAACACGAGGGGAAAACAAAATGGATGCTAACTAAAAGCTAATACACAAAGAAGTCCAACTCAATACAAATTCCCCTAAACAAAAGCTAACATATGGTATGGCCTGATGGGCGGAGCCTCCTTCCCTTTTGCTTGGCCAGGAAGGCTTCTCCTCACATACAGTAACTCAAAGAGAAAAGCATGGTTAATATAACAGGAAATTGTGTATATGTCCTTACAATGTAGAAATGTGTGCATTCATTTAAACAGTGCATGGCTAAGTAAATAAATGAATTTCATAAAATAAACTGTGTTGTGAACTAAAATGTGCAATTGAAATGTTATGGGTATGGCTGTCAATAAAATAAATGTGCCTAACGTAATGGCCTAAATGTATAAAGTTACCCTTCCTGGCTGTGGCTGTGGTCCTGTCTGACTGTGGTCATCACATTCAAATTCAGGCAGATTAAATGGTGGGTAATCAGTAAGAGCTCACCTGTTGAGGATGAACTTCTCAGCCCAGTGGGGTTCCCTGAATCTTGAAGGATTTTGATTGGCTAACATAGTTTTTTCTTACTAAAATTATCAGTGAGGTTCCTTTCAGCAAGGCCTTGGCAAAAGACAACAGTGTAAACATAATGGCCAGTGGTACAAGAATGATGCAGTCTCTGGCCTTTATCTGTTATGATGTATTTTGTGTGTGTGTGTGTGTGTGTGTGTGTGTGTGTGTGTGTGTGTGTGTGTGTGATAATCAAAACAAAGTAGGGAAATATAATAGTAGCCAATTCAGTAGTAGTATTTTAGAAATGATGCTGTGTGGGCATTATGTTTATTTGGCAGACGCAAGTGAACTGCGAGTAAATTTTGGGTTTTGTCAGATCACTCAAAACGTCACACAGAGAAGCAGAACTACATACTAAACAACAGACATTTGTCTCTATGTGCGTGAACTACTACGCATTTACATATATGCATTCATTTTTTGTATTTTATGTTGTTTGTGCACAATACATTTGTTAAAATCTCATTTTTAACTGTAGCCCCTTAATCAAAGTCACCTAGCCCAACATGTAGAGAAAAAAAAAACACATTGTGACCCAGTAAATCACTAACATGCTAAAATACAACACTGAACATTTTGTTATCATCATTAAATTAGGGGCATTTGTTGCCCAGCTTTCATAATCCTTAACTGGCTGACAAGAAAACAAGATGTCCGTCTTGTTGCTGGACTCTGAGGAGGGACAATTTCCACCTGTCTGCCTTCATCCATAATCTGCTTCTGAAGGACAGACGTCTGACTTGAACTGACTGACTAATAATGTTGTGCCAGTCCACGTCAGAGGCAAGCCGACACAGTCAATATCATCACCTGCCATGTGTAATGCAGCACGCTTGGATGAGACCAGAGGAGTTGCCAGAAGAAAGTAGAAAACAATTGAAAATATTGGTGAATTTAAAGCTCAAATTGTGAAACCTTATGGCAACCTGTATCATTCCAGTAAAATGACTTAATGTTTTGCATTCATTCAGGTTCTTACTTACAGTTCGAAGTGATACAGTAAAAGTCACATGAGCATTTTCCAGCAAGAGGGATCAAAACAAGTCTTATATTTTCAGACTGTTTCCTGTAATTGGTAAAAAAATACACTTTCACATCTGACAAGCTGCACTGTAGTTTCAGTAAAGGAGCTCAGAGATCTGCCTTTTCAGCTGTTTTCGTGTAGTAACCTGGATGCACTAAAGTTTGACTCTATTCATTGACAAATGAAATGAGTAATCCTCCAGAGTGAGAACTGACATGTTTGATGTCAGGAAGCATCACAGACTTATCCATACACACAACTGAATGCATGGCTGGATTACTGAGTATGCCTACGAGACATAACTGCTGTTTGAAGTGAAAGTCAGAGCAACTATGAAAGGTGCCAAATTATGGCAAAGTGATACACAACAACTACAAAGAGATGAAAAATGACCACAAAAACAGCCAGAAGCAGACCTCTCAGTTTCAACACGAGGATCATGTAGGATGAAAGAGATGCTCTCTTCTAACTATCTCTCATTACCAGGTGTAATCCATACCTATTTAACCTCTCTCATTACAAGACCCTCTGATGGGTTGAGAGAGACACCGACATGCTGAGGTTGCTTTGCATAAGCCCCCAGGAGCTCGGCTCGGAGGCTTTCCATCCTGGAGACCTGACCCATCTCTTCTGACGTCTACACACTGGTTATATCCTTAGTGTAAATGGGCCAAATACCCCTGACAGCATGAGGTCTAGCAGAAACTGCCAGGGGTCACTGGCATTAATCTGATGTGACAATCATTACTGACCTGTCAGTCAGACAGAGTAGTAGGTAATGGCAAGTAAAAGGCCATGGCTGTGGTGGTTTGCTTCATATGGGGGGTTGGGGCAGCTATAGGCGATGAGGGAATTGTGGGAAATAGCGCTGGCCCCTCCGGAGCCAGAGGGGACAAACACACCACAGCTGTTGCTGCCTGGACACTGATGCAAGCAGCTAAAGTCCTGGGAAGCTTTCCCATATGTCCTCAATGTCTCTCTGCATCCTCAGTGTTGCTGGATTTTCTCTTTTGATTTGTCCTCAGTGCTGAAAGCTGAGGAGCCATGGCAACCAAGAAAAGCATCAGCACATCACAAGAGAAAAGCAAACTGTGACACAAGCAAATGCACGTTGGGTTAAGTGGCTTTGCCTTTGAGTGTTTAAGATATTCTATTTATAAGCATAAGGTAATTTTTGCTTGTTCGACAGCATTGGCAAATTGCCATGAGGTTCATTTCCTGACTCTTCTTCAAATTCAAGAGACGTGGGAAAAGCAAGGTTTTGTACAGCAAAGTTCGCAGGATGTGTATTTTTTCCTCCATAAAAGGCTGTTTAAAGACTTCAATAGAATGTACTACAGTGGTTTAATTGAGCTGATTCTGAACATAATGCTGCTGAGCAGGAAATATGATGTGTGCAATTATTTCTCCGATATATAGAGTCAGTAAATATTAGATTCTATTAATAAACTTGCACACAATTTGCAGCTCCAGAATTTCTTTTCTTTTATAAATGTGGATGTGGTAAGTACAGTTTAGGGAGTGAGGTCTGCGCTGAAATGCACAAATTCCCACTAAACTATTCATGTTTTTTCGCGCTTGGAGCTCCCTGAATCCACTTTGAATCCGCTGCTGCTGTGTGTGTTCAGTTATTCGGCTGCCTCTGCGTCCTAAGTGATGCGTCACATGGATAGGTGCGGTTTGCGCAGCACAGCTCTCCAAATAGACCATTGTCAGCTGAAGCACTGAGAAGCAAGCACTTCTGGAGTAGTTCTATTTAAATTCTTTAACTTTTTTTTGTTATTTCATACTTTTGGTGCAGAAGTTATATTTACCTCTAGGGATGGACCACGTATTCGTTTAACACTTTCTTCAGGCGGATCACTCATTAAAAGAAACCAGCCAAAAACCCTGCTGAGTTGTCGGCAGCTCTGATGTGGTGCAGCTGCAACATACTCGAACTGGAACCGCTGGACAGGAGCCGAAATCAGGTTACACAGATCCAAATATGCGCGTAATTGGAGTGCACTGGCGAGGCGCCCCTTGCACCCCGATCTGGATACCGTTGTCGTGATGTTCAATACTTCGGGAATTGAGCTCACTTTTACCAAGAAAGAGGATATTTCCGAAGTTATCAATGGCACTCTGCAGCTTCTCACCATCAGCCCCACAACCATGTGGAACGAGTCGTGTGGGGAGCAGCTGCTGGATTTCGGGCGCCCGGAGAAGATCATTATCGGGGTGATGTTGGCGATTATCACGGCGGTCACCGTGATGGGAAACACGCTGGTGGTGATCGCGGTGTGCGTGGTGAAGAAACTAAGGCAGCCTTCAAACTACCTTCTTGTGTCGTTAGCAGTGGCGGACCTGTCAGTGGCCATAGTTGTGATGCCGTTTGTGATAGTGACAGACCTCACCGGGGGAAAGTGGCTTTTTGGGGATATGTTCTGCAACATCTTCATCGGCATGGATGTAATGTGCTGCACTGCCTCTATTATGACCCTGTGTGTAATCAGCGTGGATAGGTAAGTTTCCAAAGTTAGCAGCCGGACAGGAGCTGCTTTGTTAGTGTAGGTTTGTCATTTTGCAGCGCCACTCAAATTACGCATGCAGTGCGCCATGCGTGAGAAATGATAAGACCATTGTATGACCATTTGTAAGAATCACCAAACCAGTTGGTACACTGAAAACAGACACACATCATCAGATCAAGCGTTCCTCTGATTATCTGTGCGATTGAATCCACTGAACCAAAAAATGAGTACGCAGACTGTGAATAATTTATGGCTTAATTAATTTGCTTGACCGGATCTTGAGCAGTGTTTCCTGTAATTACGCATTTAGGATCAGCATCCATTAGACATCCACCTTATACCTGGTCTTGTTTTAATGGATGATTTAGTGCAGTCCCATATGTCTGTAATGGTTACACAGTCACACCTGCCTTCTATTATTACACTCCCTGAACAATAAAAACAAAGATAAAGCTGTTAGAACTTACTTTACAGACATAGTGTGGGGAGTAAAGTTCTCTTGAGAAAACTTGTTCCAAAATTATTCATGAAAGTGAGTTCCCACATGCTTCACAACAAGCTGCTTTAAATTCCACTGTCAAAATGTGGACAGAGAGAACTTGAGTACTCATTCTCAGCCATCAAGGTCCAATTTTGCATCTCAAGAATACTATGGCCCTTTGGTGTCACTGCTCACAAAAGCACAACTGAGCCTGATAACCTGTAACAAATGAGACATTTCCACTGCTATCATGGCAGTCCGCTATGAAATAAAAAACATCAGGTGACTGGTGTAACTGTTCAGCCTCAATAACCATAATGAAGACAGAACCTCACTGTGGTACTGATGATCGCATAATTTTCCCCTGCTTGCCAATCACGCATTATTACCTTATTAACCCAGAATAATGCATGTTTCCACTGGTGGATGAGTTGACCTTCAGGAATTTAAGGAGGTAATGATATTATGGATTATGGGAGGAACTGGATTACAGATATGATGCTGTGATAGTGTGATTGCTCCAGGTAGCTGTGATAAATCTAACAGATGTTTGTCTTTTAGGGCTGGTTGGATAGAGGGATGACTTAGTTTTTAGAGGTTCAGTGATTACTTAAGATGTAAGATGATTTGTATGCCATTTGTGGCCATGAAAACTCCAGTCAGGTACTATACTTCCCCTATGGAACCAGTTACATAACATTTTACACTGACCCCTGCCAATAGCAGAAGGTGGAAACAATTTGTAATTTAATTTGAACTAAGCTGACAAGACATAAATATTTAAAAAAAAGAGTTATGTCTTTGTAATACACTGAAGGTGAAAACAGCTTTGCTATCTGAACTTCTCATAGTACAAACTCAGAATGAAAGATAGACCCACCTGTGAGTGAGCATTGCTGTAAAGATAGAGTAGCTGATCAAGCCACAGCATGCTTGAGGATGCTATATATGTCTGTCTGCTATTTGCTGGGCTCTAGTCTAAATAAGAATGTAAAATAAGGTCGTGTCATTTTAGGATTTTTTTTGTTATCCTCACACAAGCTGACTCTTCTGTAAATGCTGATCTCCATGAAAACAAACTCAGTTTAATTAAACAATGCACAGTGTGTTTGCCTCATGATTCACAATGGGAATCGTAGAGATAATTCATTAGGATGGGAATTGCCAATTAGATGCATGATTAGCAGGAATTAAGGGTCTCACATCATCATCTAGGTTTCCCAAGGACATGAATTAGAAAATGAAGCTGAAGAATAGGGCGTATTGCAAATTAGGCTCAGGATTGACCAGATGTGTTCATGGGCTTTGTAAGGTCCCTACAGCCTGCAGAGGCCACTGCAGAGAGGGCTATTGATTCACTCTCAGAGCTTCTTTAGATTTTTTGAAAGTGGTGCTAGAGGGGTGGTCCCAAGTATATGGCAAA
Source organism: Pseudochromis fuscus (assembly GCA_900323345.1). NCBI lineage: Eukaryota > Metazoa > Chordata > Actinopteri > Pseudochromidae > Pseudochromis > Pseudochromis fuscus. The sequence goes on along the minus strand of OOFC01050856.1, from coordinate 62,288 downwards.
TTCATTTATGATTCTGCAGGGACTTCGTTTGATGGATGCCCTCAGAGAAAAATCTGTCATCGTAGACAAGTCTAACCATTATTCATTTGTGATTCTGGGGAAAAAGTCATTGTAAGCCCCGACAATATAAACAACAACTACTTTTGACACAGGGCTCTTCTAGTTTAGTTAATGGTTACTTTGGTGATGAAGTATTATACATGCAGCTGGAAGAGCAGAAATAATATTTTAAAAGCAATGATTCAAATTGATACAGCAGAGCTTGAGTTATCCTGGCCATCTTAAGCATAGGTCAAGCCTCCAAAACACTGAATCCTGCATTTCACATATCGCAACTAAATAACGTCTTTTGTTAGAGTCTCGCAGTCTGATAAATGCCCACGTCCTTCAAACCCTTAGAAAGTATCCTTCTAGAGCTAATAGACTGTTTTTCTTTACTTCCAGTTACTTAGTAAACAAAGAGTGCCCCTTAATAATTTTTACATTTATAAGCAAATTACCACAAACCATATTGATGTGTCTGTTAAGACTACATTTACATATGAGACTACTTTGTGGTTAATGTGTTCATTTTAAGAAATAATGATAATAAAGAAGTTTATAAAGCATTTTAAATACTCCTGACACCTGAGCTGTCACTGGATTAGCAAGAACAGAGATAGTTCCTGTCTGAGGAAGTGATGTGTGAAAATAACATTCTCACTGTGGTTTGAAGCTGTTTCAATTTTCTCACATCAGCATAGCAAATGGGCGATTGTAGATGCTGTTATAATAACAGGTGCATTTTGTGTAGGTGCTTTTTATCTAATCCAGAAAATCAGAAAAAGAGTTAATCTACTACTGAAAATAACATATGAAAACAAGAAAGAGAGCACGAACCTATGCAAAGGTGTAATCCATATCTGATCTCCACCAAATTGACTCAGATTGTAGACATTGTCATTCTAAGTGTGTGTAGATTTTTTTTTTTTTTTTTTTTTTTATCCTTT
>OOFC01050856.1:30239-56109 GCA_900323345.1 Pseudochromis fuscus | reverse complement strand
AAAGTGGCTGTATATAGAAATGGGTGAAGCCACCAGGGCTAAAAAAATTAGGCCAATGCGCAAACAGATGCAATACTCCCGATGGCCCCTAGATGCTGCCCCCCCAAAAAAAATCTGGCTGCAAATTGACTTCAAGAAAAAGTAATAAGTAAGTAGTGAAATACTCAGTCAATACATTGTTTCCACAAGTTATTATGATGTCATTAGCAAAAGTTAATTATTCCTGTTCATATATCAATGATCTGGTGGTCCATCTGAAAAAATCATCATCATTAAGTAGATATTAGGCTTTAATAAGATATTTAGGGGCCTGGTTAATTTGACTGACAGGCCTGGTCTCCAGTGAGAGCAGTGCTGAAGTCGAGTTTCATACACATTGAGCCTCAGGTTAAGGGGTCAGCCCCACCTCCTCACTCCTCCCTCATTTCTAAATATGGTCACTTCTGACTCCAAACAAAAACATGACAACTTTCAAATGTCAAACTCCTGGCTACAAAAAAAATCTGAGTCCACAACGAGTCACATTAGCGTCATTCATTCTATATACAGCCCATGTTCTTGACCAATGGAAAACAACCCTTGAGGAAGGGGGTTATTAATAGCGTCTGATTTACCACACTTCAGCTCAAAAAAACAGAAATCTTAACATCTACATGCTTGGCAAACAGATCAGGAAGCTCCAATGTGCTAACAATCACAGAAGCATATTAGGATTGAGGGACACTGGCATGGTGACCAGTTTACTTGATGAAAAGTTTCCAAAGTTTTTACTTTGCAGTTTCCACAAAAACACACCCAGTGCTGTGTGTTCAGTCAGAAACATATTGGATATCCTCATATAGTGCCTATTATATACCTCAACTGCAGAAGGTACCTGGATGGTAATTGAGGCTTATATTAAAGACGGGTGTTTGTTTCTAATTTTAACTGTTTGATACGTTTCATTAGTCATATTTCAGTACAAAGCCTTGTTTTGAGGACTGGGAACAGGTGTAAATCTAAACACTAAAGTTACTGCATTACACCATTTCAACATAAAAGGAAACTACTAGCATGTCAGTGGACAGGAACCTTTAATTTTTAATAAGGCTTTTATTTTGAATCCTTTTCTGATACATCATAGGTTTTATTTATTCAGCCCTGATCCAGTCTGTATTTGTTTGTATCAACACCCAACTTTTAATATGTGCTGTTTTTTATGGAAATATAAAGACCAAGAAAATATAAAGACCATGACAATTTGAAATGAATACAAATCCATGAAGTAGATGCTGAAGTATTTTGCTGGTTTAAAATACTATGAGTAAAATTGGAACGCCTCTTAAAAACCCACCACAGGGTTTTGTTTTTGTTTCACTCAAGTGATTAAACCAAATGCTCAAAATACCATCAACAAATAATGTCAGTAAAGTAATTTAATCTCAAACAAAAATCTGGTGTTATGACTGATTTTGCTAGTAATTTGTATTCCAACAGCAGACACTGTATAAAAACAATCTGTTGGACAGATTTCCTAATACATAAGAATATAAATACCTTTACAAAACTAGACTGCAATACAGACTCTTTTAATAATGGTAGGTATCACAAAAAATGTTGAATCAATATATTTCAGGTTTATATCCTTTAATAAAAATAAATATTTAGAATTCCACAAGATATCACATAAAATGAATAAAGTAAATCTGACACCGAGTTAGACCAGATTTGTTTACAGTGAACTCTAGCTGGCATATACACTTTATTATTTTTTTGCACTGTTATTATTATTATTATTATTATTATTAACAGAGTAACTGTTTCTTACCCATTATTATATGGACTGCATTTGCAACACAGCGTTGACCTTTATTTCACCGGACCAGTATTATCAGTGTCATTACCTTGTTGTCACAGCTGTGTTTGCTCTGCTATAATGGTATTTTGTTTGTCTATCAAATTTGCTTGCGCTGAGATGAATCCCAGAAATATACAGCTGTAATACTGTACATTTAATTGTGCTTTTGCAGCAGAATAATTTTCTCTCCCGCTGTGCTCATAGATGAGATAAACAGGAGCAGAATAGCTGCTGTAATGAATATTCCTGTCATCAGTCATAGTTTCGTGTGGTGAGTGCGCACTGTGCTCAGGCAGGAACATAGATTCCACCTCCATATTTGATGCTCTGATGTATGTCATCTGGCTCCAAATCAAATTACATTCAATTTACTCTGTTCTCCTGAAAAATATTAATACTACTCTTGCTGATGTAAACAGTAAAGCTGCTACCATGCATCCTCCATTTTTGAATCATGTCTTTTGGTATGGCTGAACATGTACTTACCTTTTTTTTTTTATCTGAATGTTTCTTCATATACTACTGCAGATTTATTGATTCAGAGTTTACTGTTCATTTTCCATTATAGTGACAAACCCAACAAGATGTAGGGCAAACTGCAGATACTGTGGAGTTATTTGTTTTGAAGGTCACAGTGGTCTTGAGATCTCCCGAGTGCTGCTTGGGATGATGAGATGATGGTGTGAAAAAATGACCAACATTTATCACCTAAAAAGACTAAAAGAGTAACACCCTGACATGTGGTCAGTGTTGCTCTTTACGAACTAAAATCACATATCACAAAATTTACATTTATAAAAAAAAAAGTCTCTATATTAAGATACTTTACAAATACACAATTTCACAATCATTTATTTTGATTGAATAAATAACAGTTTAATATTAGGGTTTAATAAAGTAAACACACTATAAGAAATTTGCAACATTCAAAATGAAGCATTCAGTCTGTAATTTGACATATTTTTTTTCAGAAATGTTGAATAAATGTGTTTTCATCAGTATCATTGTTTTTACATGTGTAAACAGTCCACATTAAATAATCATTAATAATAATCAACATAATAAAAATTACAAATTGAATTTTGATTATGGATTAATATGCCTTATTTTTCATTATTTTACATTAGTAAGTAGTAGTTTTACAATAGTTCGTACAGCTCCTATCGGCAACATAGTAATCTAATTTTCTTTACTTATAACAACATGAAGGAATATTATGGAAGCGCTGAACTGGCGCTCGTCATTATCTCGTCTGTCAGTATCTTGTTATCTTATCTCTTATCTCGTTAAAACGAGAAACTTATAACAGATACGTTTCTCGTTTTAACGAGATACTGATCCATTTTTATTTTTGATCCGTGGCAGTTCAGCGCTTCTGTAGAATTTGACAAGGGTCCTGGGAAGAATTCTGTTTTTGGAGAAATATACTGCTGTCGGGAAGAATGACACGAAAAATATATTAAAAGCTGAAAAGGGTTTGCTGCAGTCAAGATCTGTTAAAAATAAACCCCAAGAAAGTGTGCACTGCATTTGTAGAGGTCTTTGTGCAACACAAGAGTTCCTCATGGTTTCATTCATCATCATGTTAGGTCAGGGGTGGACAATCCTGGTCCTCGGGGGCCACTATCCTGCATGTTTTAGATGTTTCCCTCTTCCAACACACCTGATTCAAATGACCAGCTCATCGTCAAGCTCTGCAGAAGCCTGATAACAATCCTGGTCATTTGAATCAGGTGTTTTGGAAGAGGGAAACATCTAAAACATGCAGGATAGTGGTCCCCGAGGACCAGGATTGCACACCCCTGTGTTAGGTTGATGAAAACAGTCCATATGATGAAGAAATTGTTTTAGATTTTTGTTTTTATTATTGTTATATAGGAAGGGAACAAACCCAGATCAAACCCAAATGTATAGGTTTGATGTTATTGTTGTCATGTTTTGCTTCTTACATCAAAAATACATACCTGAGAAATATCTTAAATAATAGAAGTATAAGTATCATCCTCTTGCTCCCTGCAGAGCCTTTAATATTCTTGATATTTTCAGGTTCTCAGAATAAAAGGTCAGTATGAGGTGATGCAGTGGGAAAAGGCACAGTGCTCAACAGTTGCTTTTATATTACATGGTGGTGTCTAGTGACTCAGGAACAAGTTGGCTCCGACTCCTCCTCACTGTCCTCTCCCATTTGCTGAGCCATGAAATGATGACATATAATGGGCCGCGCAGCTACTTCGGCTATACTGACTGCTGGCTCGGTGCCAAATTGGAAGAAAGTGAGTCGGCTCAAAAGAGGAGCTGACTGTGGTATCCTTGGTAACTAAAATTGTTCAACATTTTTTTCTAAAAGGTCAGAAGTAAAATGGGAAGAAGTAGAGAATTATATTCCTCCCCCACATCTGAGACATCCTTTAAGCTTATTTAGTTTTGGAGGTGTCCTTTGAGAGGGAGAGAGACAGCACCCAGGGACAGAACCACAGGGAAGGTGACAAAGATGGAGGTGCTCTTCACCCTTGCTCCCTCTCATCAGCATGACAGGAACAAAAAAAAGACAGAAAGATGGACTTGGTGGCACATAGTTATTCACCTTCCACTAACAGACTTCTGTCGTTGTATAATAATGAAGGGAGAGTGAGTGCACTCATTAATATTTGAGTGAGCGTTTTGGGATCTCGCTAAATGAGTTTGCAGATTTGGAGCTATTAGTGAGATGCTGCCCACAGCAGAAAATGTACATTTTGTTGGGCAGTAATAGCACTTAACTTGCCATATTACACACAAATGAAATATTCTTTTGAGGCAGCGGCAAGCACCTGCGCAAATTTTACTTCCTTCAGAAAGAAAAAGGCTATGTAGCTGCATCACAGATCTGGTCACTGTGACTGCCGCCACAAAAGATGGTCCATTAAATAAATGACAGGGACCAGAAAATGGCTACATGCACAACAAGCAGGGAAAAAGCCATTCAGAAAGTAGAAGTAAATGGTGTGATGAGGTAGACAGATTTACTAATGTAGACTCGGGCGACACACATAACTGTCTCGTTTCTTGCTGAAAAACATTCTGACCCAAATTTAGGACACACCACAGCACATGCTCTACCACCCAAAAGGCCAGAGGCACAAGGTAACATGAGGCAAGAAGTTTTTGTTGACTGAGAAACTTCTTACTAGTGCTGATTAAAAAAAAAAAAAGGACTCTTTGTTGTTAAGCATATGTAAATTTGGTCTCAGCCTCATTATTTTTGCTTACATAATAGTTATTTATAGGTGAGGCCATGAAAATTAAGGTTATAACCAATTTGCTTCTACTTCAGAATATTAACTACAAGAAACAGGATACCAACTAACGCAAAGTAAGCATTTACAGCTGATATATCGCCGGTGGAGATGATTGAGCCCATGTGATGTCATCCATCATGGCAGCCCAGTTGTGGCTTTAGGAGTGCCATACAAAAAGACTCACAACTTTTTCATAAATTGTCAAATATGCTTGAAATTGGCCTTATGTCCTATCTAATATTAAACCAATGAACCTATACATGTATTTACACTCATTTACATATTTTTTTCCCTTCAATATCCAAGGCAGTAACTCTTTAGTAGGTATGTTAAAGGTGGGAAGTGTTCAGTTCTTTCTGTCATGCAGTTTTCAAGATTTGTATTTTGTTTGTTTTTTATATTCAAAATTTCTGATCTTGCTACAGTATGTTAAATCTGTTTGTAGCATTATAAAACCTTTTTATAGTTGTATTTAGGCACTCACATCCCTTAGTGTAGGTTAGGGAGAGATCACTGTCTTAAAACAGAAGGATTGTACAAGTTGAAAGTCGAGAACAAAAACATTTTATTTTGAAAAATGACCGGATTGTCTTGGACTTAACTTTAGCCTGTGCCTCTTGACATGTCAATACACTTGTCTTGGTCACATGATACGATGTATCAGATACTTTACCCAAGAAATAAGCCTGCAAACTAGAGAAAATTAGTAAAAATACAAACGTCTACAGAGAGCTTCTTTGCAAAGGGGAAAAGGCCAACTTAACCCTTTTACCCTGAACATTTAGCTGCTGACAGAAAGTGAAGTGTGTCAATCAAATCACCTTAATTCCTCAGCCATTTGTGCTAGCAGCATGATTCCAGCTGAAAAGCCGACAAGCGGAGCTTCCATACACTACCGTAATGTATCTAATATGTACGGAATGCTGCACATCACGGCATGACTCTATTCCCATGGATTACTACCATAATGTATGTAATATATACAAAACGCTCCGCTTGTCGGCTTTCAGAATCAGCTGGAATCACATCGCTAGTGGCCAAGGAATTACAGTAAGTTAGTTCATGCTAGCCACTCTGTAGTGCCGGCGATAAGCTCGGTGTTAGACGTTTCATGTTTATACTGGTCGCGTTATTTTATTTTTGCTGCATTTATCTGCCACATCTTGAACTCCGGGCCACAAAAATAATGCTTACATTAAACCAGTCCGTGGTGCAAAACAGGTTGGAGACCCCTGTTACAGAATACATATATAGATAGAAGGATTTGATTCAAAGCAGCTTCCCCGCCCCACAGCTGGTAATGGAATGAAGTGAGCCACACATAACACTGTTGTCCAGTAAGCCATAGATCACATATAGATGTAAGTGTGTGAGTGCTTTCGAAATAGCCTCAGGGCCGGAACGATCTTAGAGGAGCTCTCTACAACTGTCATTATCAAAAAGAAGAGGTCAAAACACCAGTGAGAGATCAGGGCCAGATGATGCTGTCAGAGTCCGATGGGACAGGGAGTCAGAAGAGTGGACCAAAAAGAGAAGAGAACAGTGTTGAATAATATGTGAGATGGGAATTGCATGTGCTTAAAATGAACTGGAGATCCTGCACTTAGCTTTCCAGGCACAGTAGAGTAATGTATAGATCAAGATGCAAGCAGAATGTCAGTGGTGTATTACAGGTTGTGTTCTGCAACAGAGACTACTAACCAGACACAGCAGAACCACCAGCAGCAGCAGACAATATTAGCAGCGGTGGTTTACAAAAAGTAACATGACATGACAGCTACTGGCCAATGACAAGCAACCAGAGAGTGGTCAGACTAAAGGGCAGTGTTGAGCTTGTTCATACCTCCCAAGGACTAGCTCAAATTTTGCTTCACACAGATTAAAATATAATGTGTGTTTGCTATTTTGACTTTCTACTTCCTCATTACAACTCCACAAAAAAAGCTATTTTATGTTCATTTCTTCCTTTTTTTAAATGAGCTCCTGTGAGCTACTCTTCTTCGTTATGACCTCCTCGTTGCCACTTCCCTCTGGTTGTTGGATACTTGTACTCTCACTTGTGCATTTTAAAAGTGGAAGTGCAAAAACAAATACTTTGTTTTTCTCTGTTGTCACATGCATAAGTACATCACTGCACTGACTCCTAATCTAATAAAAACAGAATCACTTCTGTTTTCAGCTCACAAAATATGAGATGCATTTTTTGTATTTGTTGAGAAGGCCTATTGTAAAAATAAAAAAATGGGTGATACATCAGATATTGGATGAACAAACCCCCCCCACCCTGCCTGTTACCAATGGCCCTCAATCATCAAGCTGAAGCATAAGTAAAGGTAAAAGCTACAAAGCAGAGTTTATTGAGATTTTTGATTTGTTAGAAGACGCACAGTATCAGTGGTGGGTGGTGGTGGTGAAAAGCAGTTTGCGATATGAAGCCAGCAATTCAAATATGGATATCTCTAAGAGGGTTTTTCCATTACGTAGGTGGGTCTGCTTTAGAACTATGAAATTAATATTTTTGCCGTCAATACACAACTTAAGAAACAATTTAACACTGAGTGCCTCCCACAAACATGTTACATTTCTGTCCTTCTATCACACCTAAATGTTCTATTGCACCATGTTGTTTGATGGTAACAACACCGATATTGGATTTGGTGGCATCACTGAATTACTCCCACAACACATTATCCACAAGAGTGCACCGTCTTCCAATTTGAATGATTATTGTGCCTTTCCCCTCATTGTAACAACGGGTTTCTCAAACAACAGTTAGAATGGTTATTAGTCTCAGAAGTGGTTGGACGGCTAGTTTTTCTTTTTTCTTTTGGAGTATGTGTCACGTTAGGTGGTGTTGCTGTGATGTCCTCAGAGAGTTTGATCTTTTCTTCTAAGCTGGAAGAATCACTTTTAGCTGTCATCTGTGATTGTAATGTGCTGTCGTCTTCTGTGGTTTCACTAAATGACCTTTTGTGGTGCTGATTTTCGTCTATTACCCTGTTCTCCACCCGACAACTCTCATCTGTGGAGCCTGTAGGGTATTTGCTTTGTTGTCCAAGGACACTCGGCTCTGACGGGGATGATCATGCGGACTGTTTGGAAGGGGAATCCATTTATCACCGTGGCACTAATAGCTGCCCATCATCTCTATTGCTGCGAGAGCCAGTAAACCTCCTATAGTGACAGGTGGTGAGTTGCGTTGGGAAGGCCGTAAAATATCCACTCTACTGCTTTACAACAATTAGGAGGAAGTAAAACAGACATCATAAAGGCTTCAGGACTTCAAGTCAGATGAGTGGGAACAGTTTGTGGAGCTAGGTGTGTTGTATAAATAGCTCACCGTTTAAAAAAGCGTATTATTGCTAAATAGTTAGCGGTTGAAAAGCAAAGCATAATAGTTTTTAAAGGGCAGTTAGGGATACCATCTGTGGGGGATTGAAAAGCAAAAATATTTTGGGACCCCACAGATGGTTGGAGGTCTTGAACCATGCTCAGGATTGTACATCATTTTTGTGTCCTTGAGCTGTGTTCAGAGGACCCACATTTCCCCCAAAGCGCTGTCCCTCTGCGTGGTTATCGTTAGAAGTTGTGACAGGACCAAACAGTGGCCACGAATCTTTGTCAAGATCCGCCACAATGTGCTGATCCAAAAGTTTCACCAGACTGTGGATGAATCAAAAGCCTGGTTAATGTCAAGGCAAGTCAAAGTGCAACTCGTTAAGTGATTGTAAAAATATTACAGTTCCAGAGGGTCAATGTCTCTGCGAAATTGAATGTTTGACTTTCAAATAGGTGTTAAAATACTTTAGTTTAGAATAAAGCTTTGCAATGACTTTGTCATTCTAAGAGTATTTCAGTGTGACTGAGTTACAAAACATGTAGTCATCTCTGACTAAAGCTGACTTTCTTTTACAAAAAAAGATTTTACTGAGAGTTAAAATTGTCCTCAGGAGTGATAAAGATTACACAATTTTGACCTATAAACTTTCTAGTAAACATTTATTTTGTGTTAGGTGGCAATTCCCTCAGCAGCTTCCTCAACATGCAGGCTACAATAAGTGCCAACAGTTATTCACAGACTATCTGGCTGGAGGTAACATACAAATGTGAAGGAAGACGTAGTCTGTCTGACCAAGGATGACTCAGTTTGGCTCATGTAAGAGTCTAAACAAGAAAAAAATAAATAAATTCAAATACGCTGCTACTTTATTTAGTCACCCTAACCTGAGCAGAAGTTATAGAATAAAACATAACCTGACCTAAACACTTACGAGTGTATTTAAACTAAAAAGCCAGAATTCTGTGTAGAGTATGAAACTGATTAAATTGCTTCTTTGTTGAGAAGTAAATGTTGTGCAGTGTGCTCTGTGAGAGAAGCAGCTCTATTTCTAGTGGGTCTTCAAATAAAACAGGAAAGTTAAAACACTAATTTAGGACGGAGGCTGTCAGCGAAATCCCACAACTCACCAGACAGATTTGGTGCTTTTCAGTTTAGGAGAACTTAGAATAAATATATAAATTCTAAAAATAGAATAAATATAGAATAAATAGATGCAGCTATTGAAATAATCACAGTTGTTCTTTCTTTCTTTCTTTCTTTCTTTCTTTCTTTCTTTCTTTCTTTCTTTCTCTGAACATAGAGTAAACATTGAATTGTGTATTTTCAGATTCCCCTCATTTTCAGCCCTCTCAATCACTTTATAGAAAACAAACCAGGCATGAAAGCAGTGGATGCTCAGTAGTGGCTGCTGGATAAAGAAACAGCCGAGCTGCACTCCTCAATTCTTCAGTCAAGAGACAGTTCTTCAGCAAAAATGCTTTGATTTCAGGCGACGTCTGCATCTCTGTGTCCACTTCACTCGCACACGAATAGACTGTAATAAAAAAGATCTCCCTGAAATGGGCAACACTTGACTTTTTCACTTTCACTTTGGATTGCACTCCAGGGTGATGACATAGGAATTTTAAATGTTTCCGTGAGATGAATGAGTGAGGTTTTCTAATGGAAAGTTTTTTGTGGGTTACATTTTCTTTCTTTTTCTTTTTTTGTCGGAAACCCACTTCTAAGGTTACCTCCGTGCCACCCAAACCAACATCTGCTTGGTAAATATTTCACTATGTATCCCCTCTAAAAGGTTTGTGAGGTGCTCCTGGAGAGGACTGTTGACTGCTGCACACCAGGGCCAGTTACAGTGTTTCAGTGCAGAAGATAGTTCACTTTACCGTGCTCTAGCTGGTAGTCTAGCGGAAGTAATGGAATTCTCCATTAGCTTGGGCACACTGTTTGCCTGTGGCTGGGTAATCCCTGAAGGCTGCTGTGGCTGTGGAAATGCCCCAAATCCTCCAGAGATATGAAAACAAACTCCCCATGTGTGTGTCACTGTTTCTAGTCAGCTTATGCTATTTTATGGGAGGTGATTATAATCCGGGTTTTTAGCTTGATTATCTGCTACTGTCATGGTGTTAGGTGTTGTGCATGGTATTAAATGGTCTGCATTTTGTATTATGTTCTGCAGTTTTATATGTTTTTCTATATTTTTGCATTTGGCTGCATACTGCAGATGCTATACTGAAAAAAAAACAGAGGTGCTGTAAATATATTTTATAATTAAGAGTGGATCAAATAGCTGTGTGTAATGTGAGAGGTCCCTTGTTTGAATGAATCCACACTTGATTAGTATCTTTAAGCTCATGGTTCTGGTTTGAGGGCCCGCTACTTTACGGTCATGATTCACTCTGACATCTGTCAGCATTGCAGCAGACAGATATTTTCCTCAGGAGTTAGTGGACTGCAAATCAGAACTGATATTGGACTTAATATTGGATCTTTTAGCCACAGAAGCTTTAAGGGTGATACTTGGTGTGTGGTGCCAAATGAAATGCTGCTTATTATATACTTTCCATTTTTTTGCTGTATCCTGTTACTGTCTCTTTGGGGTCAGTGAAGTTTTTAGTTCTTTGTGTTAAAATGAGCAAGATAAAACCTACCGGAGCTCCCACAGATGTTTGCATTAGCTCATCCTGCTGAAAAGCACGGAGGAAGCTGTGTAATGAAGTGTTAAACTGCGTGCTATCTTATCCAAACTGGCAGTCGTTTGTCTCTGAAAGGATGGTGAGAGGATTTGCTATCCAATGGGACTGTGTCTGAAAACAGCTCTGCCTTATAAGAGGCTGAAGATGAGTCATAGTTGTGTGGAACTGCCTTTCACCCCCCACACAGACTCACAAATACCCCCCACCCCCAAATAAGCACCATCAACACCTTCCTCATTACTCAATAATGTATTCAGAGAGGAGTGTTGCATTACTGGGTATCCATTATGTATTCACAGGGATATTCCCACAGCATGAAGTGTACCCATCTCAGGAGCTGTCTTGTATTTATTTGACATTGCCCGCCTGCATGTGTTTAGTCCCCCAATGCAAAGTTAAAGGATATTTTAAGTGGGGGGAGTAAGCTAGGAATAGGAGGATTGAATAAATAGTTCCTGTTACATAATATCCACCAAGTACAACTTATTTGAGCCTTTAAGATGCACACAGTAGAAGTGTGTGGCACTGAAGTTTAAATGGGGACAACAACGTTACTGTGTAGGCCGGCGATATGAGATTTCTAACTTGATTCTGATGTCACGTACATCCACTGACTACACTGATGGAACAAACATGGTGACTTATTTTTGACTGAAGTGATGTATGTGTATTTAGCTCTCCTATGTCTCATGGTCTTCCTTGCCACCACCGGTCCACACCAGCTGCCATGGGCGACAATATAATGACACCTCTCTCAAATGATTGATGGTTGTCACGGCAACCCCCGAGAAGCCTGATATGAGTTGCATTTAGCTCCCGTGCCTCAGTCCTTTGTCAAATTATACATGTGGTCCAGAAAGGAAGTAAAAAAAAAAAATTGTAGCTGTGCAGCTTTTGAAAAGCTGATTAAAAAAAATCTGATCTATATCATGTGTGTGTGTCTGTATGTATGTGTGTGGGGGGGGCGTGGTGGGAATATAATTGAATGCTTTCAGTTCTAGTCCTATTGTCTTTTCCATGTGATTCTGACCATTTGCACTGTTAACAAGATACAGTATGTAACAGAAGTCCTCACACTGACAATTAGGCTTAAAAATTTGTTATTTTTTATTTTCAGATGATGTTTTGATGCTGTACCAGCAACGTATCAACAAATATTCCAGTTTGCCCTATAATATGTTTACTGGGAGGTGAGGTGGAGCAGCAGAAATCATTGGACTTGACAAAAATGGACTTAGCCTCAATGGAACCAGCAGCTACAAACTTACAAGCATTGGACAGTGGACCTGAAAGTCCTCGGGCTGTAATTAGATCACCTCCGAGCACCCGTGTAATTTAGTCACACATTGTTAATGGATTTTGTAATGTAATGTCAACTGATTGATGGCTTTTTAATTTCAACTTTGAAATTTTAAACTTAAGTTTTACAAAGAAAATATATGGTGTTAGTGGTATCTAGGTTTGCTCTGCCCTCCTAAATAGATTTGAGATTAATTTCTGCATTGAGCCTGTCATTGATAACAAAGTTGTTTCATTAATGTCTATTCTTAATCTGAATCTCACAGAATTTTAATTGCAGACTCTTAACAGTCCATTGAAATTTGTGACAAGTGCAACACTGTGCTGCAGAAACACTGAAACTAAAGTTTAAAAGCAACATTTTATAACTGGGTCTGATTTGAACAACCTCCATTCAAACCAGTGGATAAAGTGAAGACTCCTTCCCAAACTGACACAGCTGAATTTGATTAACACACTGGTGATAGCATCACTAGTGGACGACAAGTCGAATTGGCCAGTGCTCCCTAAAGCTTTTTATCTTATGATTAACAATTGAGCGGAAGCCAGAAAAACAGCCTAGAGACTCAGAAATACAGCTTTCATCAATGACGCATTTAGTGCTGATAAAGGCTGTGGGCATACAGCCAAAACACGCTGAGATGTACACACAGATTTATCTCTTTTTGAGAATAGTGGCTATTTTCCCAGTTTTGTACAAACCCAAGCTTTTCACACTTCATTTTATCTTTATTTTTCTGACACCTCCAGCTGCTATTTGAAACCACTGAGCTGCCTGTTTGATTGATAGTTCCTTTGCTACGTGCTAAGCTCATCCAGAGCCAAAGAAAAGCAGCAAATAACCCTCCAGGCAGTGACAGAGCTTTTGACCTCTCATTGAAATGTCTGTCGTTAAAATGAGTTGACATCTATTTGATGCTATTGCACTTCAAGTGTCTGGGCACATTGTAAGTGATAAGTGAATAACCATCCTTGTTGTTGAGATGATAAAGCTGCTGTATTAGACAAGGTGTTATATAGTTTACAGAAAATGTCAAGGTAGCTTCAATCTGTTGTTGAAAAGTTCCTCAGATGTTAGTACTGATACTTTTTTTTGTCACTTTTTTGCTGCAGGTATCTGGGGATCACACGGCCCCTCACCTATCCAGCCCGGCAGAACGGTCAGCTGATGGCCAAAATGATCCTGGGAGTGTGGCTGGTATCAGCATCCATCACCTTGCCACCTTTCTGTGGCTGGGCCAAAAATGTCCACACAGCCGGTGTGTGCCTCATTAGCCAAGACTTTGGCTACACCATCTATTCTACAGCCGTAGCCTTCTACATCCCTATGCTGGTCATGCTGGTCATGTACTACAAGATCTTCAGGGCAGCTCGCAAGAGTGGCGCCAAGCATCGCTTCACCGACCTTTCACGCCGTGAGCGTCTCGAAACAGTGGCTAATGAGGCACTGCGAATGCAGGGCCTGAAGCCGCCCGGTGTGGCGGAGGAGTGTGCCGCCTTGTCCCGCCTGCTGAACCGTGAGCGCAGAAACATCTCCATCTTCAAGAGGGAACAGAAAGCAGCCACAACACTGGGGGTAATTGTCGGGGTGTTCGCTGTGTGCTGGCTGCCGTTCTTCATCCTGTCCACTGCCAGGCCGTTTATCTGTGGCGTGGAGTGTAGCTGTGTGCCCATCTGGCTAGAGCGCACGCTGCTCTGGTTAGGCTACGCCAACTCCCTAATGAACCCCTTCATCTACGCCTTCTTCAATCGAGACCTGCGCTCCACTTATCGCGACCTTCTGCGCTGCCGTTATCGCAACATCAACCGCCGGCTGTCTGCTGTGGGCGTACATGAGGCTCTCAAGGTGTAAAGCTGGGTTGTTTAGCAGCGTGTATTGTGTGGTATCGTGGCCCTGCGCTTGCACCCTTGGTGCTAAAGGTGTTCACAGCAGGCCTGTAGATAGGAGACCGTCTGACAGAATGAAAGTCGCTGTTGGTGGATCTCTGGCCCCTCCGCAAAGGCAGAGAGACAGCACGATCACTTCAGTGAGTGTGTGTGTGTGTGTGTGTGTGTGTGTGTGTGTGACTCAGTCCCTATTTTTGGAAAGGAAATCATAGAGCGTACTTGATGGGCTATTCAAGTCAACACTGCTTTTGTGCATATGCCACAATTCCGCCCCGGCTCTGGATTTATGACGGGATAATGCAGTGACAAAGGAAATGACATGTAAACACAATCAATCATCCTAGGGCTTTCAAAGAAAACAGAAAGCACACATACTTCTGTATATTAACAAAATTGATGTTTGAGAAAGAAAAAAACATTTGTTTTGTGGCACATTGTCTTCTGAGCATCTTCATCTCGACATGTGTTTGAGCACATCCCAGATTAGTTTTTCAAACAGGAGGTGGACACTTTGAGGTGTATTGTGCATTGTGCCAAGATTAGATAATATTTCCATCACTTTATCTCCAGTCATAGCTTTCAATTCGGTTCTGTCACTAATACAGTGAGCACACCTTAAATGTTTCACAGATGTTTAGGATTTGTTCATGCCAAGAGGGATCAGAGGTGAGTAGAAATAGTGTTAAGATGCAGCATGATGGGAACCTCTTCCATTCATGAAATCTCAGTGTTTGTTGTTATAAAAGAAACTGAAAGTAGTTCTGTGTAGTGTCTGCATGAAACATATTTGTTTTAGAAGCCACTGTATACACACATCAAAGGAGAGTTTGAATTGTAACTGAGAGTCTAGCAGAGGTGTTTCCATGGTTTACTCAAACACTGTATTGCACATTTGAATTCAACATGAACTGTATGTGACAGAAACCATACTGTGGACTTCTACCTTTCACTCTCAATACTTTTTGCCTTGATCGGTTTCATTCAAATTTAGCTCCTGACCTTCTTGGCTGGGAAGTCTCTCCTTCTTCACTTCTTCATCTCCCCTTTGAATCAGGATGTGGTCTCTTCCCTCCTGACAACACTCCCAGCTTGAACTCTTCAGTGACCTGTATGAATATGTGTCAAATGCCATCAGTTGAGCAGCGTGTGCTTTTTCTACCTCGATTTTTTGAGAATACCGTACGTTTCCTCCGAACAGATGTGCCACTGTATCATTTTGTAATTAACTGCTATTTTTTATTGTGTAAAATTGATCTGTCTACAACTGTGTGTGGGTGCTCTGTGCGATCTGCTCTGTCATTACCTTGAGAAACGAGCTGGGGGGAGTGGCAAAGCAATTCATCACTTTGTAAATAAAGAAACACTTAAAATGTCACCAAGGCCTACACTGGTAACCTTCAAATGCTTTACATTCATTCAAACTCAATAAAGTTCTAGTTTTTCAGGCTTTTGATTAGGAGTTAATCCACTCAGGTCTTTCTTCTTCCTGGACGCGCAAAGCATCAAATGCCTGATGCACAGTTTGTCGTACAAAATTCATCATCCTCCCTGGTAAGACTGATAGGTCTACCAAGAGAAATAACGACACACCTAAAGGCCTGCTAGAAGCCTTTAAAACATTCATGGCATTTCTTAAAGAATTAGCGCCAATGCCGCTGTGCTACTGCAGGAACTGTGGGAACGTGTTTGATGGTGGTGACCCAAAAAAATATGTCTTTATTCTCTGTCTGCTTGGAGCAAAATCTTTTATTCAGAGTCTGGGTGACAGCTGTCTGCGTGCCTCCATGACTGAAACTGTCCTGAGAAACAAGGATGTGGTAAAATCTGACGCGTGATGTGTTCTGTCTTGTGGTCAGAAGGTATGTAGCTCCCCAAACAAAGTTTGCTTGCTGTAATGGTACGGGATACAAAACAAGCACTAACACAGGGTACACAGAAAATACACTGAAGACAGCACAAAGTTCACCACGGCATAATCCATGTCTTATGTCCACAATATCGTCTCAGATTTCAGACCAGTCCACCCAGATAAGACAAAATAAGACAACATTTCACTGTTTTCAGTTTGTATCTACCACTTCCTCTTTCTCCAACTCATAGATGCAGTGATGATGTTTTGCTACCCTCTACTGCTTCTCTGTTACCACTGTCTTTGTTAAAACATTCACCCATTAGTAAGTAATAAAGGTTTTTTTTTTTCAGACAGGATCCCAACCGAAAATATAACCTCCTCAGTAGAAGTAATAACAAAAACCAAAATGTCAACAAGCCATCACAGTACAGACTTATTTGGACAGCTGTGTTAGCACAGTGGTGTATTGGAATAAATGTTAACCCTTTATCAGGCAAGTTACCACATAATGTCAGTGGACTACAAAAGTGGCATCTTCTGGCCGCTCTGTGATGCTGCAGTGATGCATTTTTGTTTTTTTAAGTAATCAAATATGGTAACTTCATTGACACTGATTTTCAAAAGTCATAAAAGAAAGTAGTAAAACATGATGGTAACATTGTTGAGTATGCAGAGATCATTAATTGCTGGGCTGGTTGTGTGCAGAGGGTTTACACTGGAAAAAGCTACCTCCGGATCCTTTTTTTGGGAACATTTCTAAGATTAATTAGGTTAATTTTATTGTAATTCAATACAAACCTGACATTTTGTGGTCTGCACAAGGAAACACTGGGTAAACAACAAAAAAAGACAAACTGCAAGCTTGTAGCTGCTTCTTGTCTATTTATATTTTTCTAATATCAGATCTAATTTAAAAGCTGTTTAAATATTTTTAGGGTCATAATAAGATTCCAAACTATTATCTGCTTTTCTGGGTTGGCCGCACGCTCGGCTCTTTTCTGCATATTCCCTTCTGTTAAATGATTTGGTGGGACGGTTCCCAAATGGAGCATAAGGACTTCTGTAAATATACTTTTCATTCTTCCCAAGAGTAGCTCTCCAAATCAAGTGAACACTCTTACACAATTCAGAACTAATTCAACAGTCACAAAAAACCCAGGGACAAAACGTAGTTAAACAGGGGCTTCGGGAACTAATGTGTATTTATTTGACACACAGAGACATAAAAAAATATTTGAAACTCCCTGAAATAAAGAGCAAGAACGTGCAGCCTCAGCCAGCATGTTGACATTTTGTTTCAGCACATGAAACAGTCGGCAGCTTCAGTGAATGTCCAGTCCGCCAGCAGCCGTGTCAACAGTCGTTACTCTGGGGGAATGAGCACAATCGTGCCCGGGAGAAGAGTTTGCCTCCTGCGCTGGCGCCTGATGTGCGTCATCTCTATCAGTGAAGGGGAGAAGAGGGGGAAATGTTGATGTGTGATGTAGTATATTCATCAAAGGGAGAAGGATAGTAGCAGATGAGCCTTTCACATATGCTGCCCACAGGCTCAGTTGCCAGCTCTGACAGGCTGTGGGGGTTGTTGGGGGGGGGTATACACTCTGGCTTTGCTATTTTTAATCTGCCCCAGTAATTAAGTGGGAAAGCTTTGATTAAACATGGGGAAAGAGATCTAAAGCACTACAATTTTACTATCTGGCAATGTGTCCTTTACACCCCCACATTAGCGGCTGATTGTGGTAATAATTAGCATTAGCGACCTTTCCATAGAATCAACTACTATCCAGTTTACTACTTTTAAAAAGCAACATGGTGTAAAAGAAAACACACTAAATATAGCGACTCTGCTTTAATATACAGAACATGTTGATTATTATAAGTCTGATCCTGAATGAAATCCTTATGAAAGGTTGTCTGCTGTAACACTGACAGTATAACTTTTGAAGTATACAGTACATTGTTCCTTTGGTAGTGAACATCAGTGGTTTCCAACCTTATTGTTATGAGAGGAAGGTAAGGTAAGAAAAGGGAAAGAAACTTAAAGAGGACCTATTATGCTTATTTCCAGCATCATATTTATAGTTTATAGCACTATTTAGCTTATAATGGCAATTTATGTAATCCCTCATTTCATCCTCTGAAATGAACTGTTTTGACACTTTCACTTTCAGTTGTCTATGGTGTAAACAAATAAAGTTGCGCAACTTTGATTGAATTACAAACTTTTCAAACCAGTCAGAACACGTTTGAGTCTGAATCTGATCCAGGATCTGAAAGCAGACAACACCAACATTCACTACAAGAAAGATCACAGCAGGTAAATATTATACCCATTAGCAACTCATTGATGCACATAACAGTAGAGTGAATATTTTAATCACATGTCATAAGTGAAAAGTTTCCATAGATGTGTGGAAAAAATGCTTGAATATTCCGACTAAGGTGGAAAATGTTGCTGTGGGGAAATACTGAAGGTACATAGCCAGTCAAATGTTAACGACTGTAATAGTATTTAGTATTAGAGATCTGGAGAACTTAGTAACCATGACAACCATGATGTTCGAACACCTTGGCAAAAGTTGATGATTTCCTACGTCACAAATTTCACCTTCAGAACATATTTCTAAAACAGAGCCTGAGCCCTTTTCATCATTTTACCTCATGATTTGAACCTCTGGCCATGTGTAGTATGTACACCCAACATTGGAAAACTGTACTTAGAAGAGAAATATATAGATCCTCTTAAAAAAAAACAAAAACCCCTAATTCTGTCTCGTTCATTGACATCTGGAATAGGCTTCACCCACCTGCGACCCTGCAAAGGATTAAGTGGGTATAGAAGATGGATGGCTAAATACTACTAAGGAGCACTTGGTGTAATTGAATGTTCCCCTTCAGTGTTTCTCACTAAAACATGTTATGAGTTTTCTTGAAGTTGAATAAATGCCCTGATTGAATTTAATTCTTTCTTTTTAAAATCAGTCTTTGAAATGCCATCAATTCTGTACTATTCACATCTGCAATGACTTTTTTAAAATCACCATTACCACCAATGAGCAGCTTGAAACCAGGGAACAAAGACACTGTATGTGTTGCTTCATCTGCATGGTAGATCATAACAATAAAATGGGTATCTCCTGCTGGTGAAAAAAATCAACAGGGTACCTTTAAGATGTGTCACAATAGCGGGAAGCTTTTGTATTTGCTGTGCACAACAGGAAGTGAGCTCTTGTGCACGATAGGAAGTGACAGACAAAAACAAACTCCCACCACAGCTTCCGCAGCTTCCTCGTTTATTTGTTAGTGTTTTACTATGAAGTGTTGATTTTATTGTTATGGCCTGTGAGCAGAAGGAATTCAATTTAGGTAAATACGACACACCAACAGCATCTCATTTGCAATAAATGCTCTTCTCTTGTACCTCCACTCTATGACTGCAAGATGGTCATCCATTCATTCATTCATTCATTCATGCATTCATCTTCTATACCCTCTTATCCAATTGGTCTATCCTAGCTGGCAACAGGTGAGAAGCAGGATACACCCTGGACAGGTCACCAAGTATCCATGCTCACACTCACACCTATGGTCAATTTAAAGGGGACTTATTATGGAAAATCCACTTTTTAAAGTCTTTCATATGTACTGTTTGGGATTTGGTTTACCTTCAAGTCCACTGACTGTGAGATTTTAAAACCACCTCATTGTTGCGTGAGCTGCTTAAAGAGAAATACCTGTGGTAAAACGAGCCGTTCTGGATTCTGATATAATGTGACGTAGACCGTGGAGCAGACAGCATCTGACAGGGTCTGACAGACGCTGCATTAGCCAATCCCTTCAGAGTATCCCACAGCGTCGGAAGCGTAGGATTCGCGTTCTTGAATTTCTCGTTACAAGAGAAGTTTGGCCACAACATGACTGCACCCAAAACTCGATTTGAGTTGTAAAAACCCACACATTTCGTGACACAGGCTGCCAGCCTCACAGTGGAGCGGATTTTTCTCATTTACAACTCCTGGCATTGCGCTGGTTTCCTGGTTGCAGCGACAGCGTCCTGACGTCAGTGCAGAGCAACAGAGGGGAGCGCCTTAAAGCGACAGGCACCAGAAAACAGAGCGTTCTGGCTGCAGCTGACAAAGAGTGTTTCTGAGTTGGACTAAAATACAGGATGAAAGTGGAGTTTCACCAAGAAACTTCACAGACATCTTCAAGAGGCTTATCAGACTTATTTAAACTTCCCTGAAAACCAGTATAATATATCTCCTTTAATACAGATCAGACATCAGAGGGTTGTGCTCCCTGCGTGTTTTTTTTTTCGGTTTATTTTTAATTATCATCAGATAACGTGATAATGTTCAACAAGGTGTTCAAGGCAATCTAACTGACAGTGTTCAACGCCAGGTGCTATGAAAACACTTAGCTCGGTATGTATAAAGTATTTAAGCTTGACAGAATAATGCCACAGGCAAAGATAGAGGAGCTGTACAGGAGTAATAAAAATGACACATTTTTGTTTGGAAAGGGTAAATAAGTTAATGCTGTTTAGCCTATTCAGCTCAAGTCCAAATGTGGTTTCTGGATAAAGAGGCATTTCTCTTACCCGATGATCATGTCAGCTGTCTGTCATTCAGGAGCGCTGACCTCACGCTGACCTATAGCTGCAGAGGATGTTGTAGCCCGAGGCGAAAGACGACCACTGTGAACAAATTCTCTGGTATTTCTTTTTATTTAGTTTACTGGGGAATTTCAGTGGGAGGGAATGGCAGATGCCCTCAAGGCAAACAGCAGAGCAGCCTGCATGTGAGAGGGTGAAACTTTATCTGCACTGACCAGTTATCAGCTGTGAAGAGTTATATCATTGTTGTGTGTGTTACTTGTTTTTTTGCTTAGCTCTTTCTTAATTACTGTTTTTGCTTTGCTCCATTCAAATAGCCCAGATGTTGACCCCATGGGAGTGGCTTTAGCAGATGGAGTTGATTTGTCCAGACCACAGCCCCGTGTTATTCTCACTCCCTCCTCCAGTACAGTCTCATACTGGGAAGTTACCGTCTCACCAGCACTGAACGACTCCCTCTCCCTCCTGTGATAAATATTGCAGGCTTTTGCCAGTTGAGGCCAGACATTGTCAGGATATTGCTCTGCTTTTAGCACCAGAAGGACTTCCGCTTCCCGGCTCTTTGAACCAGGCGATGCAGGAGACAAGAGACAAGAGTGTAATTGCAAGGCTGGAATGTGCTGTGCACCAATTAATGGCAGCCTCCTTTGAAAGAGGAGTATTGTAGGGGTGGGGATGACTTTCAGCTGCCATTGTTGCCTCCTGATTGAGGCCTCTTTGAGAGAGGGAGGCAGTCAGGTTGTTGAAACATCTTACAGCTGAGGCTCCACGCCACGCCGGGAACGAACGCAGAAAGCTCCGGGCGCTGGGAAAAAGACGTACGCTCAGTAGTGATACTCTTAAAAGATACCGCTGGCACATCGTTTCCATTTTCTTCATTTTGACTTTCATTATTAAAATTAGACACGATATCTTTACCCTCAGATGCTTCAATTCAAATCTTCTGATGTCCTTTTATTGTTAATCAGAGGAGAGTGCATGATTTAAGAGGGTGTTTTCTTTGAACTGTTTTTTTGTCAGTGTCTATTCTTTGCATCTCGCCCAGCCGTTGCATCACACATAGCTTGTTCGGTTGAGTTTACATCTCAGACCTTCAAAGCTGGTGCAGCCCAATTTCCTGGCTTTCTCCTGTTCTAGTGAAAGCCTGTCAGCTCTCGATGCTGCAGGAGTCTCATGAAAGCCTCATGACCCACATCAAACAGTTGCTAGATGGCCACAGAGAATGTGTAGGTTGCTTTAAAAATTTTTTTTTGCAAGTGGCAGCACAAACGGACAGATGGCATTGTTTCCCGCTTTCACACCTACGTACGGTTGGGTAAAGCTTTTTCACGCTTTGCGAGAAAAGCGATTTTGTATTAAAATGTCCCCAAAACAGCATAAGGACATGTGGCACCAAAACATGAATTGTTTTCATTGACATCTAAGAGATGATTGATCTGTGATTCCCTCTCTCTCCGCTGTGCTGCTAGGTTGTGTTGCGTTTCATGTAATTCACACCGGCTTTGATAATTCAATGAAATACATCAAACATATCTCCTCCTGTCTGTCGTCCCCTGTTAAGCCCATCTTGTGTGAGTCAGTGGGTTCTGAACCCAACAGCAGCTTATTGCAGTGAATGTGAAAAAAAAAAAAATCATTTTCTTCCCACTAGGGAAACAGGATCTATTGTAACAGCAGACCTTTCAGTTTGAAACTAAACATTGCTGTTGATGAATGTAGCTGCTGGAAAGATGAAAAAAAAAAAAAGTGAGGATCAAGCGCACCATGCCTTTCAGTGTGTGGGAAGAGAGGAAGAGGAATGTATGAACCCCACAACTACTCCTTGCCCACCGCAGTCTTTCATTACCCAGCTTGCTGAAGGAAAGGGGAATTGAAAGGTCTGTTCAGGAAACTCAGCCGACAGAAGGCAGAGTACATGTCAAGCGAGCCGCAGCTGTTTTGTAAGGAAGCTGATCTGTTCTTCACGGCTTCATAAATCACTCTGCCTTCCAGCTATGATTTTGGAGCCGAGTTGTATTAACAATTGAATGGTGATTATAATAAAAAAAAAATGTAATTGTTAAAAGATTAGAGCATATTGCTCTAAGTTACACTAATCCAGTTTACAGTGTTCCTCTCCATCACAGTGTTTAAAGAGCTTATCAAAGGGTGAGCATGGGCCTGAAGAAGAACAAGGAAACAGCCCATTTAAAGTCATGCAGTTATCATATGATGTTGTAGTTTTATGGCGAATTATGTTTTACCACATGGGAAATGTTAAAGGGACAGTTTTGTGAAATATGCTTATTCAGTATTGACAGACTGTGAGTTTAGCTTAAAGACAGGAAACAGGATGAAGTAGCAAGCCAAGCTCTCTCTGCACAAAAAAAAAAGATTTTCATACACTCAAGATCGGTTGTATCAATTTTAAATGAACCCCTATTCAGAAAGAGGTCAAAACAAGCCGGAGCTGCCCCGTGCAATGACATTCAGCGCTGTGAAATTGTAAAAGTGTTGTGGGGGAGGCAGAGCAGCACCGGGAGCAGCAGCAGCAGCCCAGCCACAGTGAGATGTAGCGACAGGGCTGACAGGGATACAGCAGATTTTTAAAGCTGTTGTGTGCCTCCGCTCACACTGCTGAGCTCAGGCAGGAAGCGAGACACCGCCGCAAACACCAGGCTGCTGGAGACAAGGGCATGTTCAGCAGCCAAGCTACACCAAATCTTCAAAGGGAGGATTTGTATGAAGACATCCACTACATATTTAGGAGACGGTCCTCAGTGTGACACCAGCAAAACCTCAGTTTCTTTTCTTGCTTTATCAGTGGAGATAACTCCTACCTTTTTTTTTTTTCCTTGCTTTAGCTGTTATTAAAAAAACGAAGAAATATACCGATTTTTTAAATGTATTTTCTGCCTGTATGTCCATTGGTTTCTCCACAGGATAAACACAGAGGAGATAAACTGGAGAAAAACTGAAAATGCAAACATTAATAGATTCTATAACGTCTGACTTTGTTCTGCTGGGATTGTTTACTGCATTTCACACGATACTCTGGCCTTAAGTGTAATGCTACCAGGGGGTTAGTGAATTAGCTATGTGCTGCATGACCAGTTACATTTTCGTGTTGTTGTGTTCTTTGTGGCACATTTTTTTTCAGATATCATTTTGAATGAATTATTACAAGTTCCTCTTTGTTTTGTCACCAGTGATACACAGATAACTTTGAGTTCAGTTTGATACTAAATAAAAGATAAAGGTTATGAGGAAAGCATTGCACAGTAAATAAAAATGAATAGCTTTTAGTGTTGGAAATTGGAGATGTTGAAGTGACTGAGGTATCACCCTCAGAAAGAGGGTGTGGGTTTATCCCAGTGTATTCCTAATGGCGTATCTGAAACCATGTAGACTAGATCAGTAACAAAGCTATTTGAGACATACTGCTTGACTGTTTCCTGATTTCCCCATCACTTGATCACTGAATGACATTTCCTATATAGAAATTCAAAAAAGCACCAATTAATCACATTAGGCTGACTGTGTGTTGTTTGCCAAGATTGGGAGTTGTTATGCCAGCTCTGTGCTGGCAGCACTGTAATTAAATTATATTAAAGCCAAAACACTATGCTTTTTAAGTTGTGTCAAATAAAGCATCTCAATGGTCTCGTGTGATCCGAACAATGTTGACGCGACGCTGATTAGAGCACACTCGGAAAGAGCTGTGTGCTTTGTTGATTCCTTTTGTTGTCATTAAAAGCTGTGTTATTGCCTTGCTGCAGGAGGATTTTCATTTCTCTTCTCTTTTATGGACTAAAATGCCTGTGGCCTATTTTCAGCTAATGTACTCCTGGGTACCGGAGGCCTATTGTGTTTCTTGTAGACAATCTTTTTAGTTACACAGCCTTTTGCTCCGATTATACTGCTTCCACTCTGTCTGTATGATCTGCTGTCATGGCAAACCACTCTGCTGGATATCAACACAAAGCAAAGACCCACAATGCACCTCAACCTGGAGTCAACCTTAAGTCTTGTTTGCTGCGCCAAGCTTTTCACACCCGCCAATGTCTGAACCCATCAGTTAACATATTGGCTCCACTTCTCCTATTATGTGCCTGATGTAAACCGCCAGCCGTGTGCTGTTAGCTGTTGAAACATGTAAGGGGCTGGCTGATGGAGGAGATGAGCATCCTAAACAGGCTGCATTATTAGGTACACAGCTGGAAGCTTGCAAGCCCCTCATTTGTAGTGCCGCGACGGGAGCATAAACAACGGTGTAATCTCCCCAACTTCAATGATGTAATCAGCGGTAAAAACTGATGATAGCCTGTTCTGAATGAGCCGGCCGTGGCGCTGATGCAATGCAGCTTGTTTTGATGAGAGCTCTGCTCAGCATTGTGGGGTTTCTTTGTGTGCGCTGTCAATGTAAAGGAAATATGCTCATGTTCTGCAGCCACGTGGGACCACTTAGGCTCAGATAAATGGTTGTATCTGGATTAGTATTGGTTTTGTGTTGAATGAAGTTTATTGATTTCTACTTGGAAATTGTGATAATGTGATGTGGCAGGTGTGTAGTACACTGCTGATTGTAGGCCACAGTGCGGCCACTTCAACTTCTTTAAGAATTTATCTGCTTCAATAACCCGACAGGATCTCTCCAGGTGGACATGTCCAGAAGTTAATACTTGTGTTATGTAAAGTTTGATGAAACCAAACACAAACTAGAGAACAGTCAGAGAGCACAAACCAACATGATGGCATAACCTAGACCAAAATGTATCAGACTGTGGACATTATCACTGCCATTATAAAAGACAGGGATTTTTAGTGGTTTGGGGATTTTTTTGTTCCTTGGGTATAGAAGAGAGAAGAGCCAGATGAGGTGGCTCGGACATCTAATTAGGATGACTCCTGGATGTCTCCCTGGTGAGGTGTTCAGGGCACGTCCCTCCGGTAGGAGACCCAGGACATGCTGGAGAGACTATGTCTATCGCTGGCCTGAGAACACCTCAGGATCCCCCGGGAAGAGCTGGATGAAGTGGCCAGGGAGAGGGAAGTCTTCCCTGTTTAGGCTCCTTAACACGACCCAGATA
>OOFC01050856.1:0-30219 GCA_900323345.1 Pseudochromis fuscus | reverse complement strand
GAACACGTGTGCGACCGATTTGCCCTTGTAAGAACGCGTCGTGAATCTGGCGCACAGTCTTCTTAGCGCGTTCTTAGATGCCGTTCTTAAGAACATTTTTAAGAAGAGGTTCATGAATGAGGCCCTATGTCTCTCGCTGGCCTGAGAACACCTCAGGATCCCCCGGGAAGAGCTGGATGAAGTGGCCAGGGAGAGGGAAGTCTTCCCTGTTTAGGCTCCTTAACACGACCCAGATAAGTCATAGAGGGTGGATGGATGGATGGATGGATGGATGGATGGATGGATGGATGGGTAATACCCTCCCACCCATTTCTTCCAAAAAAAATAAAAAATTCCACAAGCATTAGTTGTATTGAAACATACAACTTGCTTGTATCCTACAGAACAGTTTTTTTTTTTTTTCCTAAAGCCAAGGAAATGAAAACAGTGGCCATGCCCCAAGAGGGTTATTACAGGTAATGATCATTTAGGGCAGCTCAGTGTTACAGCATACAGTTTATCCTCTCAGCCCAGAGCGTCCTCTCTCAGCACATTGTTTGGAGAAGCTTTTTGTGTTTTGGCTGCATGTCAGTATATCCGGACCACAGTACTTGTGATTGGCCCGCTGAGCTGTGTGAACAAACAGATGAGTCTCAGATTAATAAGGGGTAAATGGCAGTCTGCAGGCCTATTACTGTTACTGAGCTCATTAACCTGCCTGCTGCCCCTGAGTACTGAGCATACACACACACACACACACACTCAGAGGCCTGTTATGATTCGGTTTTGAAATGCATCATTTCAAATCACATCCTAATTTTGGAAAAGCTCCTCTACCTGGAAATTGTATCGAGCTCATCCAGGTTAAAGAGTTGTAATATAAGATATATCCCAAGTATGTATTTCACAACCAGGATGTAAGTCACTCACTGCATTTGAGATATTTATGCATGTACATATTTCTTCATGAGTGGGAATCTCACAGCTGATCCATTCAGTTTTATTTTACTACTTCTGCTTTCAAAACGGACTTCCAGCTGTCTACACAAAAAGCATTTCACCTAATACGGCTTGTTGACTTTCATGATATATCTGGATCTGATGCATTTTTTAAAAAGTTCAGGAAAACTCCTCTTGCCTGTGTTGAATGATGCAGGAAAACCCCGAGCTGGAGATAACATAGGATCAGGTTTTAATGATTCACTGAGTTACTCCATAAAATACTGTCAGACATTACCACTTTCCACTACAGTGTTGATTTATCAGTCTAACTACGCTAAAGGAAGTGGTGTGTAAAAAAATGCACAATCCAGCTGTATTAAATGACATCAGCTGAATGAAACATCTGCTTTTTGTAAATCCAGACACCAGCAGCCAGGACGCCTGCATAATGTTCATCATGTTCTGCTGGGTCTCTGCACTACACTGACACACTCTGATTTACCAAGCAGCTACCTGCAGAGTGTATCTGTGACACTCAAGTTGTTAAGATACGGGTGCAAACTTTCAAGTTTGAATTTCATGAATGGAAACATATGAAGAGGTGTAACAGGACACTACGAAGCAAAGGGAGCTTCTTGCATCTTGGATAAATCTGCAGATATTATATCACTGCTGAGTTTATTTCATTTATAGACTCAGAAGTCGTCTGGTCTTTAAGCCCATGTTACTAGTGTTGTGAAATACAGTACAGCAAGGGTATAACAAATACTCAAAGTAATCAACTAATTAAAAAAAATATGTGAATCTTACACCATTACAACTTTAAAAAAAAAGAAATTTTGTTGTCATTTACAGTTATTTTACATCAGGCATATAAATTCACTGTATATTGAAATTTTATTCATGTTTTCCTTTAAAAATTGAGGAAAACATTTTTTAATAAACTGATTTATTTTTTCTTTACAGTGCACGTATGAACATTTTAGTATGAGAAATAGCTTTGTGCAGAGCTGGAGTCAGTGAGCAGTGGACATTTGAACAACTCTAAACCAAACTACTCTTTGTCTGCAACTCTCGCAGCTGCTGAGCAGCAAAGCGCAGCGTGCCATTTATCTGACTTCTCCCACTGCACTTCAACTTGTAATCACATGTCTGTAAAGAGAGTGTGTGACATGTGACGGTGGTGTTAAGTTGATTATTATACCACTGTTTTGACTGTGTTGGGACTGCACTTGATCCAGCTCACACTGTACATTACACATGAAACACAGGGAACACAGAGCAGCGTGATTACCCGGCTTTCTCTCTATTAAGTTTCCATGACAGTGGATTGCACAGGCCGGGAAGGTCGCAGAAAAGATAAGTACTACTTACCATATTCAGCATTGTTTGAACTAGGTAATTATATTCAGCCGGAGACGTTTCTCCTCCTTCTCCCTCTCAGTTCCTCTCTCTCTCTGACTGTTTCTTCACGGCTAGTTTAAGCGCTGGTGTTGAGCTTTAACAAGGCCGCTTTTGTCCCAGATAAAGCTTCTAGACAGCACTCATCAGTGCGGTGTAAGATCCCTGTCTGCCGGAGCACAGAGTACTGCCCCGGGGGCATCTTATCACTCCGCTGGCAATCACAAATACCCACTGAGATAGATGGGCTTCTCAGTTCTCTCTGTGGGGAGCCCTTCAGCTGAGAAAGATGGCTCCTCTCTTTCTGCAAACACTTGTGACTGGCAGCTTGGCAGACAGACAAACATAAAAATACAGAGAGAAAGCAAGAGCTATTGACAGGCAGATGCCTGCAACCCACACAGAGAAGTATTGGTCTCTTTCTACACATGCACTGATTGACAGATTGGCAGGCAAGATGGGGATGAAGGCAGACAGAAAGCTGACATATGCATATAACACACATGAGGAGAGATTGTGCGTGCACACACAAACACACACACATGCATTCCACACTCCCACACAACAGCACTGTGTGTCTGCATTCCTGCCATATTTTTCTTGGAGCTCATGCATGGGGAGCTGCACACATGGAATTTTTTTTTTTTTTACGTTATGTTATTGATTTCAACACCAAATTCCAGGTGGCATCCTCACCCCACCAGACTGCCAGCCACTTTTACTACTGCTGCCCCGGCAAAATGACCACAGCCTGTTCATGTGAGCACTGGCAGGAGGACGCGTCTATAAGGATGAAGCTGCAAAGTTGTGGCTGTGATGATTACTGTGATAGATATTGTTGGAGGAGGGCCAGTTCAATGCTGTTTGGCTTCCTGTCAAAGTGTCACGAAGGTCATCCTGCTCACTGACCCACTGTGGTTACTTCCACTTATGGAGACATCAGCGTCAATTTCATTTGTTAGTGAAACAACACGGTGCTAGTGTCGTGTAATTACATACACTCACTCTGTACTGTATGATAAATGTATACCACTTAGAGCTGGGGGGGGGCAGATGGTCTGTTATTATGCTGTCAATGATTCAGGCAGAACAGACAAGCCATTTGTCTCCATATTGTAATGAGTCAATGTTTCGAAACAGTAATTACCTTTTCGACCGCTTGACAAATGACAAGAATAGTAGCTCATGTGCACACACCAGTCGTGTACGTAACACACACGCACACACGTTTTCATGACTGAGTCAGGTTTGTGTTGACCTTTAACCCCCGCTGTCACACCACCATTGATTCTCTTACCTCGGATCAGACCTCATTATGTGTGCAGCAGTCAGCTCCCACCGCTGATGTCACCCTGAATCTTGATTGTGTCACGACTGCGGTGGATTACATTTTACACCAGCGATGAGCATGCATCTCCAGCATATTTATAGAAATCTGATGTGACCCTGTAAAGCTCACAATACAAATATTCAGATTCATCCTCATCGCAGCCTTTTCCCTCTCCTTGAATCAAGAAAGCCTCATGTTATTCACAAGAGTTATGCGTAGTGCTTACTTTCTTTTGCATTAGGTACCTATTTAAATATTTTTATGTGGAGTCGACTGAGGTTTGATTTGTACTATACTCATGCTCTTGCTACTGCTGCCAAGGACGTTATGCTTTCTCCAGCGTTAGTGTGTTTTTCTCTCCGTTCATCTGTCTGTTAGCAATATTACCACTGAACAGATGTTGATTCTTGTGTTAGGGATAAGGTACTGGTGATGAAATTATAAAATAAAAACACCATTGCCACTGAGATGGAGAGGAAGGAGAAGAAAGAAGCGGTAGGCACCAATTAAAACTAGTAAAATGTTTGGGTAAAATTCATAACTTTGTCACATCTAAATGAATTTTGTTGAAAATCTGCACAATATCCTCAATCTGAGACAATTTGGCGGAGATCAGACATGGATTATGCCTTAGGGGAGGTTTGTTTTCTCTGGGTGCTTTCTGGTTATCACCATGCTGAGTGTTCTGGACTTTTTGTAAAAGAGATTTTGTGGCAACACTTCAGTAAATCTTCATGCACATCTTGACCTGGATTTTCTGTGATTTTCATTTGTATTTTTTTTGCACACTCCAAGTGTAGTCCAGTCCTGCAGGATGCCTGTTAAAGTCACATTTAACAAGACTCGCGGAGTCTCAGAGGTTACTCAGAGGAAATGATAAAAAGCTATTGTGTGTGTAACCTCCCCCAGAAAAAAGAAGGTTACATTTGAAAGGAGCGATTGTGGAGGATGGAGGAGAGTTTACTTAAAGGAGTCAGAATGCTGCAGTGTTTTGACTTGTGGTAAATGTCACTGTAATGTCAACTGCTTGCAATCCATAAAAAGAGAAGAGGAAGGTTAAGTTGTTTTTGTTTGGAGGAGGGGTAATGGGTGAGTGGGAGTATAGCATCAGGGCGAATGTGACTTATTATTATCATTATTCTTTGCAGCAAAATAATTATTGAGATATGAAATGTGTCATAGCTGTGAATTACTAGCAGGATTTACTCGTGGCGAGGAGAATTTGTACTTTTGCTTTTAACTTTTAGGAAGGTCAGCCATTCACACATCTTGAGACGGCAGTGTGCAATCAATATTACATGTTTGCTCTTTTCACTGCTGAGAATCCTGCCTTTCTTACAGTGCAGCTGTGTGCCTTGATATCTTCAGCAGCGGATCAGCTTTTGTTTACTGTATATATTTAGTATAAAGCTTCTCTACCACATGCACACACACTGCTCTGACACAACAGTGCTGCCTTGAATAACACTTTAATAAAGTCTCTGTTTGCTTACAGTGCTGAGGCCAGATACATCATTATACACATACATGTTGAAAGGCATAAATATATTGACATTTATAGTCTCTGTGATATACTAATAGTTGTGACTCTGGTTGTAAAGATTTTTAAATTTCACATGAAGTAAGTCAGGTCTGTAGAGTAAACATTTTTACTCCCACCAATGATGTCATGTTTCAGCCTGTTAGTTTATATGTTAGCAACATTTTAGTGATGATACTGTGCACATCTTGATGATTTTTTGGTGGGGTTTTACCCAAGGAACATGTTATTACTTTTTGTGAATGATCAGAGAATGTATCCTGCCCAAACAAATCCTGAAAAATCCCTATTTAATGAGCAAATGTTTTGATAAGTATCAGTATTTCACCACAAGAGGGCACCAGTGCTCAGTATATAGCAACAGTACAGCTGGATTATGCCTTGGCAGAGGTTCGTGCTCTCTGAGTGTTTGCTGTTCTTTCCTTTAATCCCTCGATATATCGCACGTCGAGTTTCGTGGCTTCACTCTATCACAGATTTTATAAGCAAACATATCTAAATTAACATGATGGATTTTTCGCTGCTTCGTGGATTTCTGGGGACAATTTCTGGTACGTCCTTCCTCAGTAGGTCTTCACAGTTGATTTCATACACGGTGTGGCGTTCAACTGTAACTTCACGCATGTTTATTAGAAATCTGCCACCTGTCCTAGCGTGTATGTAACTACCGCTACCTGACGTTATGCTATGTCACCTAACCTGACATCATCACTGCTCGTCTCTGTAGTTCTCTAACTAACACATTTACACCACACTGGCGGGTGGCTGAGGAGCTCCCCAATCAGGGCATGTGGTTAAGTATGCTGGGCACTGATTGGCTCAGCTCGAGCTAAGCAGCAGCCCAGATGATTTCATACACAGGACGATATTGTACATAGTGTATAAACTGTGTGTTGACATAATTTCTATGAATTGCAACTAATATCTAAGAGAATAGGACAGGTTTGTAGTGTATAACTGTGTGGGACATTAGTGTGGGAGGGTTTATAAGGGCATAAGATATAAAAAAATAACCATGGTTTCTACTTGGTTTTATTTGATTTTCTTCCTCTTCTGAAGACGCTGGTACTGTCTAGTAACAACAGGAAGCCCTCTCCATTGCAGCCCTGGTGGTCATATTTGTTGAATAGTGTCTTGGTGATGATCATGTTTTATATACTGTTAAATTTCCCTCACTTGTAGTACCCTGTGTAGCAAAACAAGCCTGTACATCCAGTATTATAAAGCAAACCCACAATGATTTGACCTGTGAAGAAAAGCAGCCACACATGGAAAAATGACTTATCCAGCTTCAGTATACCTTACAGTGCATGAGAGCTCTGGCCTGATCCAGATCCAGCTGTGCTGCATTGATTTGTGGGCTGTATCTACAGCAATAGGTCTGGCAGGAGTCAACTTATACAGGTATTTATGATGCGGGCAGCAGATGAATGGATTACTCCCCTGGCTGCGAGAGAGACTGTGGGAATAGGAGGCGGGGTTACATCACTCCATCAGAATGTAATAGGGATAAAATGAGGTGCTAGTCAACTGAGAAATGGGGACAGGATTAGCAGTCTCCGTTTATAAGGCAGTTTGAATATTAAGCCGGTGGACATGAGGGGAGCAGACCTCTTAAAAGTCTACACCCCGGTGTCATTAACCAGGCCGAGGGAGGCTGGGAGGAACTGAATGGATGAGTGTTTGAGCAGTCCCTCAGAGAGTCAGTGAAGATATATGTTTCACTTCATTTAATGGTCTTTGAACTTAAGTGTGTGCATATGTGTGTGTGTGTGTGTGTGATATTACTTTCTATAGAGGCTATAAAAAGTTTTGTTGTGTAAAGAGACACAAATCCGGGTCAGCTGAGGCCTGAGCTTGTATTGGCAGGCTCAGACACACTGCGTCTGCCAGCTTTTCCTTGTGAAAACGTAAACAGACACTCACAACTAGCACACAGCACGCTGATCCACTGCTCTGTGCATAATGCCCCGTGGAAAGACTGAAGCAGAAACCTGGCAGCACGAGCCATTCGGAGGCTAAGGACGCATTTTCCTCCCATATAAAGTGATTGTGCGGGCAGCGTATTCATGCAAAACATCAAACTCCTGGCAGCCGCTGTCACAGTGATGGAGTTTGTATGTCACTGGATGGGTGTCGCAATCCAGTGGTGGAGGAGTTTTTTGGGTGGTGGGGTGACATCTCATGTTGAATCTACTGGGACAAATATATGAGCTGCAGATGAGACTGGGGATTTGATCTTAGTACATTTTATTATTATTTTAGTAGTATGCCCACACCTTTTTTTTTTTTGCTCAACCAAAGTGTGTCTTTGTAACACAGTGTAACAGCTGAATTTATCCTCATTTCTTTGCAGACTTTTTTTTTTACTCCGCCACCTGAATGTTGTTGTGCATACTCTATTCTCTCCTTGTACTTATCCCAGATTCAGAGCCATCCAAATGAAAATTCATTTCTTTCAGTTAATTGACTCACAGCGTCTTTTTCCCTCAGCTCCCTGAGAGTTGTGAGGCAGAGTCAGCTGTCAATTCCAGATTACAGCGTGCTGTTGTTGGAGAGAGGAGCCCATTGTGTTTATCTGCAGTGACAGCTGGCTGGAGGCAGCGGGGGAATAGATCTGTCACTGTGCCTAGTTTGTCTGTGATCTGGCATCTGCCCAGACACTCCACCTTTGGCTGGGCTGCCTCTAGTACATCTCTACTCCGTCTTCACCGACTCCGCTTTCCTTTTCTTTTCTTTCCTTGGCTCATTTTTCCTCTACACCTCTGCCTATTTCAGGCTCTCTCTGACAAGCGCTCTTTCACAGCGGTACATGTGTGACCTAATGACCTGCATTGACTGAGGGGCAACTAGCGCTGGTGGCTGTTCGCTGGTTTTTGCAGTTACACGTCGTGTTAATTTTACATGTACTTATTGAAGCCCGGGCATTACGGCTCACCCTGACCCGGGTTGTACCGCAGGTGGGCCAAATCTCACTTCCTTCTTGTTTCTGCCAATTACCGCTTGTGGCCTTCAGCATTCAGATTCCCCTGCTGTCCCGCTGTGCAGGAGAGCCTATTCACTGCCATTATTTCATCATGCTAGCAGTTCAGTTGCAATAGAAAAGGCAGCAAGATGAATCACTGCGCTCTCATTTCACTCTTCATTTTCAAAGACGGGAGGCCCTGTAATGAAGAGCTGTTCCCTGCAACAAACTGGCTCTCCTGTCATGCAGGGCTTCACTGGGGCGGCCCGATGACTCTGCAGCTGCTTCCTTTCTACCATTCAGGGGGCAGCTTTTCAATGAAAGGTGCTGCAAAGCCCTGCGATACGTATCAGAGCTGATACCACGGCACTGGCTCGATTCGACTCCCCATTTAAAAAGTGCTGCAGGGCAGAAAAACTGGATCCTCCACTGGAGCTGAACAAGGGTCAGCGCAGAGGAAATTCCTCTATTTGTAAACTCAAAGGTTTGTTTGTTTTTAGCTGATTCACTAAGCGCCCGCCGTCTGTTCACACTCTTGGTGCTGCGTTTGATGTGTGTCTCTTTGCTACTTGTGCGGTGTTGTGTTGACATTTGACCAGAGTGCTTCTGTAATCTGTTTTTCTCCTCTCGCTGCCTGTGAGCAGGAGCTGTATAAACATGTCCTTCCTCCACGGGAGGCGAATGGATCACTCCTCATTACAGGGGAAGCAGGGAGACGAGAGGCGCACAGCCACTGCTGCTGTTTGATGCTGCTGAATGAAAGCACATGTAAACAAATACACATGCAACAACAGTATACCTGCCAGGTGGTGCTGCACCTAAACAGAGCTGGATAACAACTAAAGTCTGAGAAAGGTTTTCTTTTTTTGTTTTGTTTCCTGCGGTCAGCCAAAACTGGTCCTCAGTTATAGCAGTGTCTCTAATAATGGCTGAGGTAGTTGTTGATATGAACTAATAAAGGTCAGACCTCAAATACAGGCCAGAGAAAAACAGTGTTTAATGAATGAAACATCTGGTGTGCCTGCAAATGTTTCACAGTAAAAGCTCTGATAAAAAAAAAGAGGAGTTGCTGTCTGTTAAAATGCTATGTGGCTTTTACTCAAGGTGTCATGACTCAAAATATGTATTTGTAGTAAAACATGTCAAAGTAGGAAGCACTCAGAGAGCGCAAACCACCACCGAGGCCTCATCCAGCTGTTGTGAGGACACACAGGGCGACCATAGAAACACTCCTCGACTTCAAATAGTTTGAAGTTACAGATCAACTGTTTGTGACTTTTTCCTTTGGGGGACATGTCAAGGACAAAGTACCTCCACTACCTGCAACTCTGGATGCTCTACAAGAACGAATCAATGAAGCTCTAGAGGCGACTGCAAAACATCTGGATTGAGCTATCACATTGATTTTTGCCGAGCAACAAGGGGGGAGGCACATCAAGTGTCTATGATAATACCACATGAAACTTTGTTATATTATGCAACTATAGTCACCACTATTGTACTAATATTCATTTAAGTTTAGATATTATAACTATTTGAACTTGTGGATTGAACACTGTTACTCTCATGTGGTGAAATAGCAACACTACTGTGTTTAAACATCTGTATTTTAACAGATAGGGGTTTTTTTGCAATGCAGGTGAAGACATAACATCCCTGCCGAGGTAAATAAACCTTTCAAACAGAGGAATTAAAGTCCTGCCTCTAATACAAGCCTTAAATAGAGGCCTGTTGTCCTCTGCTGCCCA
Source organism: Pseudochromis fuscus (assembly GCA_900323345.1). Taxonomy (NCBI): domain Eukaryota; kingdom Metazoa; phylum Chordata; class Actinopteri; family Pseudochromidae; genus Pseudochromis; species Pseudochromis fuscus. The sequence continues at coordinate 20,314 of OOFC01050856.1, read as the reverse complement.
ACACAGTACAGTAAGACTTATCCTGCAGATGATGTCATTTCAGCCTTTTCCGCCACTGTCTTGACACGGAGACATGTTACCATCTCAGTCCCGTCTCACCACACCTGAGAGCACAGCGACATATCGCCTGGCTGGGTGCCATGGTAACCCCGCCCGACACCTCGGCCTCGCACCGCCGCTCTGATTCCACGGTAGCTGATGAGGCATCATTCAGACCCACCGGACTCCTCAGACTGGGCCACTGCTGCTGTTCTGTTACATGCCCCACTGGGTGACTGACAGGCCATTTCCTACAGGGAGGCAGTAGGGTTCAGACTCAAGTACGTGGGCTTTTCTCCCAGTAGCAGAAGGTTCAGAGAGCCACTTCAACTGGTCTTCAGATGATCCAGGCAAACTTGAATTTGTTCTGTTTGGTAGTTTTTCATTCATTACTGTGATTCCTCCCAGCTGCCGGCGGCTGCTGACTTGTTGCTGATTACTTCCTCTACCAGCAGCCTCCTCCCAACTGCTTTCTCATTAGTCAGTCTACTCACAACGTTATCTTTCTGTGGAGTTGTTCATAACTCAGTAACATGTGTGTGTGTGCTGCGACATTTTGCATTTGAATTTTTAAAATCATTTGCATTGTTAGAAGGAGAGCACCGAACCACAGCATATTATACTGTTAAATACAAGTGTTTGTAGTATTTGTTTGTTCATTAAAGATTAAATTTATGAAACATGGATTTTCCTGTCTGAAAGCCAAACACTGAAACCCTGAACTTTACTTTTAAATAAATTTCCTTCACTTTCGACTGCACAGTGAAGAATCTGCAGCAGAGATTGAGATAAAACTTTAATGATCCCTGTTGGGAAATTGGGTCATTGTAGCAGCAAAGTCATTTAAAGAACTTACAAAGAGGAAATAATAAGGATTATATTTAAGTTAAGCAAATAAGGAGCTGAAGAAGTCCATATGGATTCATACGTCGCCTGTTGATTACTAGCTCTTGATGTGACAGTGTTTGGCAGAAAAAAGAAAAGTGTCTGTCCAGTGTAAATTGTCCCTTTTATTTATCAGGGGAATTTTCTCTCAACACACTAATTCTTTTATCCCAATGCCCTGTTTGGCTTTCACTCTCACAGCATTTGTTTGGAGCGCCACAGGTGAAACGAGGTGAAAATCAAATAGAAAAAAAAAAAAATCAATAATGCGAGAACCTTGCTGAATTTCCATTATAATACAATATAACACCATCTGCAGTCCAAACATTCTTCACTGCTGCTTTTTCTTATTATTTTTCTGATATGAAAGGATCTGCGGTAGGATCAGCAACACTTTGGTGTTTGTTGCTTTTTTTTTTTTTTTCATTTATTAAAAAAAATAACAAAAAAAACAAACAACATATTGAAAGCTGTCCTCAGCAGGAAAAATATTCTGTTCATCAGCAGATAAAGATTAAAATAGTTCAGATTGAACCAATGTTATACCAGTTCAAAAATCCACAAAAGAATTCCTTCGTTATAAAACTGTCTTTCGAACTGTGTGGAAATGATGGTGGATGGATAACTTTCCAAGCCACTTTACATGAGAAGTATTTCAGGTTCATGCTGCAGTAAATGGTCGTGAGGACGGTGTAAGTGTGCACAACACTTGCTAGTAGCTGCCACTTCAGTCTCTCCCTCATTTCTACTAATTATTTACATCCTCCAGGAGTGAGTGCAGCCCCGACGTCAAGGAGATCACTCGGTTTCCTCTTTTTTTTTCCTCCTGCCTTCTCCCTGGTGAAGTGGTGTGATCCCAAGGCCTTATAGGTACGACCTAATGGACCTCGTCCTTTCTCCCTCGCTCTGTCTCACTTTTTCCTCCCTTCAGCACAACTCTGTACCTGTTAAACACAGAATTAAAGTGCACTCGGCAGGGTGCAATTATACAGCAAGCACTGTTACATCCAGAGTTAAACACAGCCCCCTCTCTCTCTCTCTGTCTCTCTCTGTGTCTCTCTCACTCTCTCTGCTCTCTTGTCTGCTGCAGGGCTGCTGCAGCCTGGAGATAATTGTATTGCTGTCAGCCCTTGGTTGATGAGTTGCCAGTGTAATTGCTTTACGGTTTGACCTCTGGTTTTTCAAACAAGCGCCCTGGTCAAGGATCTGCACTGGGCAGATGAGGGATGAGAGTGAGGCTGGCGTACGCATGTGTTCCTGCCTGTGTGAGTGTGTGTGTGTGTGTGTGTGTGTGTGTGTGGTTGTTGGTAGCAGGATAAATATGTTTGTCCTCTGATGCTCTGGGTTGCCCCCGTGTCCTCTGTTATTTCTTACTGTGCCTTAAAGTGCAGTTTTCTGCCTCAATTTAAAACCAGGTTTTATGTCAATTGAATTGTTGGGTATATTAAATGCAGTGGGATCTGTCTCAGCGATACCAGGACAACAGGACATCACACAGCAACTGAAGCAACACACTTTATTCAGATCTTTACATCGTTTTCCTAACTTGTTAATTTCATTGTTCATATCAGTCAAGAACTCACTTTCAACACCATTTATAGTCAATAAGCAAATTATAACAAAAAATGAGCTTGCAACTTTTGTGGCTGAATCATTTTCACAATTTCTTAGGACACACATTATTAACAATACAATCTTCACAAGTGTTTCTAACTGTAGCTACTCAACAGTAACTCAAACTCCATAGACTAAAGGAAATACAATGTTTTTGTGGAGATAAACAGGAAATAAACAGGAATTTCTTGTCATATCTGTATTTTATATTTTTGTGGACTTGTGAAACATCATCACTTACAGCCCCATACTGTTCCAGTTTAAGGTATATGTCATCAAGTGCGCTCAGGATGCCCGGATGTGTTTTTGTTCTGCTCATGTTATCAAGGTTGCATCAGGAGGTGACATGTGGAGACTTGAAAAGTATCTCAGACTGCATTTCACCACATACAAGTGAAATAGTGGAGGAGAAAGTTCAGAACTGAAAATACTACTGTTGCCGTGTCATGAATACAGTTTTAAGATTTTTTTTTTTTATGCTAGAAATAAGTCTGATTGGATACGGGATGAAGCGGGAACGCTTCAGCAGTTATTAAACTGGCAGGGAGTCAGTGCTCATGGTACCCTGTCTTATCTCTGCAACTCATTTACAAATTTGCTGCTCGATCGGATGTCTCTGTGATGGTTACTAGGGATAGATCGATTATCAGCCGGGCCAATTATCGACGCCAATATTTGGCATTTTGATGTATATCAGCACCGGCCTTTTAAAAAAATCAAATGCCCAATAAGAGATCAGTTTAATACTGGTTTGCTCTGGCTCTGAAGGAGCAGGTTAACCACAGAGATCAGGACATTGTGAACCTCCAGAAGGAGAAGAAGAATGTCTCGGTCTGTCTCGCTGTGTCTCTCTCTGAGAGCAAACACGGCACACATGAGACATCCCTGGAAAAGGACAAAGGCCTGGAGAAGAAACTAAAAGGACTGGAGGAGAACCATAAAGTACTGGTGCTGGATAAGAAGAAGACCCTACAGAGACAGAGAACAAATTCCTGAGGAAAGATAAGAAGGTCCTGGAGGATGAGAATCATGTCCTGAATGATGAGATCCAGGTCATTAGAGAAGCTAAGAAGTCCCTGTAGGAGGCAAACCAGGTCCTCAAGAAAGACATGAAGGGTCTGAAGGAGGACAAAAAGGTCCTGGAGATCCAGGCCTGGAAGAAAGATAAGAGGGTCCTGGAGAAGGAAAACAAAGCCTCCAAGAAAAACAAGAAGGACCTGAAGGAAGAGAAGGAGACCGAGGTTCAGAAGAAAGACAAGAAAGAAAAAGATATGAAGATCTTGCAGGATGAGAACCAACTCTTCAAGAGTGATAAGAGGTTCCTGAAGGAAAAGCTGCTGGTGCTGAAGAAAGAAAAGAAAGCTCTGGAGGAGGAGATCCAGGTCCTTAAGAAGAACATGAAAGTCCTGTAAGAGGAGAACTGGTCTTCAAAATGGTAAGCGACACAGTGGCTAAGTGATTAGCACATAGCTACACAGAAACAGCTCCTCCTGTTTCTGTGAGAGTGGATGTTCTGCGGTTCCCCTGTTGGCCCAAAGATACCAACCCTAGACTAATTGGAAATTCAAATTAAATTAAAACTCTAAATCATCCCCCTAATTAGAAAACCAATTAAATTAAATATATAAATTAAAACAAAGACTTTGATGTCCTGCCTGCGTGTCTGCTTCTCTGAAGAAACCATGTGACAATTCACACTTGTGTTTTTTAGTTTCTTGTCAGTAAATTCAAAAACAAACATTCAAAAGGATTTCAATGTTTTTGGTTTATCAGGTAGGTTAAGGGCTGCTGTGGCTCAGGTGGTAGAGTGAGTCGTCTCATGGGTTCAGTCCCTAGCTCCTCCTGTCCACATGTCAAAGTTTCCTTGAGCAAGACGCTGAACCCTAAGTTGCTCCCAATGGTGGCTAGCACCTTGCATGGCAGCTCTGCAGCCATTGGTGTGTGTCTTTGAAATGTAGAGGAGTAAAATGCACAAGTCATAAATAAATAAATAAATAAATAGTTATTATTATTATAACTTTAAAAAAAAGATATTCTAAAACTACAGATATTCAAAAAATGTACTTAAGTACAGTAGTCGAGTAAATGTACTCTGTTACTTTCCACTAGGGATGCACCGATCCACATTTTTTCACTTCCGATCCGATCCCGATACCTGAGTTTGAGTATCTGCAGATACCGATACTATTCCGATATTATTATTGTCATTATAGTTGATTTTATATGAGGCTGTAAATACAGTAAAGCTGTTCTGGAGCACAGGATTCCTGTGCTTACTTTGAATACAGTAGTATTGTACTAGATCAATTAGATGTTTATAATGTTCTCAAATGAGCAAGAAAGCACAGGTGCTCACATGAAAATACCTTATCGCTGAAAATATTACTCCGTCTATCTTACTGTCGAGTCGGTGTGGTTTCCCTGGCAATATGAAACGTTTCAATGAGACGTGCCCTGGCACCTGTTAGCTTAAAAATGACGTAGAAACAGAGGCAGAAGTATAACTATCAGTCTATGAAAAAATTCTTTTTTTCAGCGGGTATTTTAGTTACAACATGACTGAGCTAGCAAAGCAGTTTTGTGTTGCAATATGCGGTATTTATTCCGTTTTGGAAAATCACGATGTGTAGAAAACATCAGCCCGTTGGTTGGAGACTAGTTCACCTCAGATCTCATGTATTTCCACTGAGACGGAGAGAATACTAGAAAAAACTTTTATGTTCTGAGAGCGAAATGCCCACAGTCTGAATACATTTTAACTATACATTTTATTTTGTTGGTAGTAGTCGTGAAATCGCATTATTATATGGAGGGTGTGCTTGACCATGACTGTGATGCTATCCTTGTGATGCTAACGGAACGAGGCGCAGCACACGCTCGCGTGTAACGATGTTAAATTAAGTTCATTGTTTTGTATTTTGCCACAGAGCCTCTGCCTCTCGGTACAAAGGCTTTGTAAACACTGCAGGTTGCTGTCTTGTTTCGCGGTGTTTCTAGTGTAAAATACTTCCACAAAGCGGACATGTTGTGATGAAAGTGGGTTAGCCACAGTGCTGCTAAATGCTCACCGGGCAGCTGGGTGAAAACTGTGGACTGGATTTGAACGGAGTCTGTCTGTATACGTGTTCGTCTCTCCAATCAGTTAATTCACTCCATAGTTTGCAGCCAGCAGCAGAGCAGCCGGCAGGGAGTCACTTGCAGAGTCATTTCAGCAGAAAATATTAAAGCACAGACGTGGCTTATGGATCGGAAATCTCCGCAGGCTGGATCGGAAATTGCCGATCCGTGATTTATGCCGGTATCGGAACCTGATACCGATACCGGATCGGATCGGCCCCATCCCTACTTTCCACCATTGGTTACCATGTGGGGTTAAGATGCCATTTTTGTAGTCCACTGAAGTTAGTAAATATGGGAACTTGCTTCATTAAGAGTTCATATATAGACAATAATTGCATAATCAGAATTGATTGAATATGATTTAAAGACAGGAGCAGAGTGTTTGTTTAATAACACCCACTAATGTGATAGCACTGACCACCAGAAGCTGCTGAGAGGTGGAGGAGGAGATGTGGGACAACTTCCCCACTGTCATCTGAGGAAGAGGGAGCCTGAGGTGTGAGAGACTCCAGAGTGCTAAGTGGATATGTGGGCATGTATGTGGCTGTGTGTGCGTGACAGGGAGACACCATGATGAAGAGAGAGCGTGTGCACTTTTTCACTCTTTTTTACTGTGAATTGCTTTGGAAAAGAAGTGATGCTGCTGCACTGAGTGTTCATGTGTATGGACTCTAAAGAAATATGATGTATAAAACAGGGACATATTGCAAAGCATTATATTTTTTAGATACTATAGAAGTTAGAACACACACTGGATGAGGTACCTCTAAATGTGTGAGTGTATGCAAACAGCTCGCCAGGCTCATTCATCCAGCTCAGAGTGTGACGGCGTCGGTTGACGGCTGACTCAGTGGTTGGGGAGCGCTCTGGGCTGGCTTTTACCACCACACAGGAGCGCTTGTTTTTGTTGCCGCCGACACGTTGCCTCACTCTCTCCGTGGCAGCTCGTTTTCCTTCCTGTCAAACAAAATCACCGTGATTTCTCTTTTCGGTGGTAATCTGAATATTCACACATTTAACAAACACTCAGCTTTGTGTCAATTTCGACAAGGACCACTTTAGGAACTGTGGCTTCGATTCATTGTGCTGTGTACGTGACTAGATGGTGTGCTCTTGAAAATAAACAATGAAACCAGCTCTGTTTGTTATTGCTTTAGTTTCTTTGGCAGTAAAATAATATATCAGTGGCCTCAGGGTTTGTTCTTGGTATTGTACATGTGGGCTGACTGTCACACTGTCATGGCATACTGCGACAACAGAAAGAGATGCAGGGCCTCATGCGAGAAGATACAAACACATTTTCTCTTATTTTTGTTGGTATGCAGGATTTGGTGTTATTTTGATTCACTGACTTGTCTTTTTTGTCAAACAAGTTTCCTTACAGTGTACATAAATGGTTGCTGCAGAGTCCCTGATCTGCTGCGGTGGATCATTGTCTGTGTCCAGGTTTCAGGTGGACGGTCTGACTGGACACCTGTCAGCACCACCTCTACACTTCTTACATTTTTAGGTCTTCTTGTGACATTGCCACCTCCTGTCCTCCTCCAGCCATCATCAGGGAGCACTTGGCTTAGACAGTGCGTGTTTTACTTTCATTTTCTTTATTGGCTGTACGTCCCTCTGCTGACACAACATTTACAGAATCACTGATGTTTTTTCCATTGCTATCTATTTCCAACACTCTGTAAATTCACATATTTACTTACCTCAGTTTCCCTGCTGCTGAAGTTGGTCCTCTTCCTCTTGTGGCTTTTTTCCTGTGGCCTCTGTCCACTGCTACACCATGTCCCACAGTGTTTGCATACAACACTACACTTGCCCTTGTATAGTGTTTCAGTGGGATCCATCATTCAGCACAGTTACGTAAGAGGAAATTTGGAAAGTTAAGATCTTTTGGTGTTTCTGGAGTCGAGTTCTCTTGTTTTTCAGAAAATTGAGAGAAAATCAGAGACACTGTAAATATTATTGCTGCATGAGGCCCGATGTTATTATTGTTAGTAATACATGTAAGTTCAACTGTGACATGGCAAGATTTATCTTTCAAAAATGGCTTGATTTAAATTTGGTTGCTCTTCAAATGTGACTCTTAGACACAAAGATATTTAAACCAGAATGAAAACAAAAAAATCATTCAAGCCACAAGTCAACACACTTACACTCACACATCCAGCCGTTACAGAGCAGCTCATTTAAATGTTTCTGTTCTCCACATGAATGTATGTACAGTTGGTTATGGTCTCTACCAACTCCTGAGGGAAACTGATGTTGCTTTAGCTGCTAACTGTTTCATTGTGTTGGCCAGCAAGTCGCCAACTGGGTCTGACAGCTGTTGTTGCTGAGTAGCTGGTAGTGTAGAGTAGAGCTTTTATGGTGTAAACAGCAGTCTGCTGTGGCTGAAAACACAACAAAACCAAACAACAAAACAAAGAACGCAAACTGTGAAGTTTCAGACCAGACAGTTAAATAATAATTTGAATGTTTGATGAAGCCAAGTGCAGCCGCAGGGTGTTGTTGTAGGCTGACAACTCGTGAATTTGATTTCCAGCACGGGAACTCAGCTGACTTGAAAAGCTGAATGTGATGTTGACTCTATTATTTGCACCAGTTGCAAATCTCTTCAGATCTTCTCAATCTTCTTCCTTGAGGGCAGATGTAAAACACCTTCTAACGTGACGTGTTGTTTTTACTTGAGTATTTAGGTGTGCGTTGGTGTCATCATCAGGTCTAGAGAAGAATGCCTTTGTGGAGATAGGTGTCGCTCTGACTGCAGTGATACAGTAGAAGGCTGCAGGCTGATCTGAGGTGCCTCCTCTTCTGTCAGTTGTCTCCGGCTGTGATTCCTCTGCTCTGTCAGCCTCCTGCTGGGTGAACAAAGCCAGCTCCTCACACCGGTTCAGCTCACAGTAGGACGCGCTCAAAAATTCGACTGACGTCAAAACATTTCTGCCATCTTCTGAGTTAGCAGTGGGAAAGAAGCTGGTTTTTGTAATTTGTGTTTTGATTTTCCTTTGTAGCGAGGAGACCAAGAGAACGGCTGTCAGAAAGTGAGCGTCGAGTAATGTGGGCAGGAAAACGTGTTTGTTGAGCTTGTCGTTTATTCTTCTTGCCATTTACCTCCCTGGTGTGTTTTTAGCAGGTTCACCCATGAAAAACATACTCAACAGTTGGTGCGGAAAATATGTTGAGCTGATTTGTTGACAGTGGGAGACCAGCATTACACATTTATAGGAGTTTATTTGTTATTCTGCTCCACCTATGGGAATAGCTGTTGCCGAGGCAACACTTCCTCTCTCTGGTGAGTGTGAGGAAAGGAGAAACCCGAGGAATGACACCCGGCTGTATTTTGGGCTGCAGTGTGTGGGCTGAGCAGCAGAAATCAGGGAGCTTCCTGTGACAATGGGTGGGAGGTTCACGGGACATTTTGGCCTCCGTCGACAGCTTCTTTCCTGTCAAACGATCTACTTAATAGTCTCTAGAAGAGCCTGTGGGAGGTGAGGCCTGTGAGTCCTGGTAGCATGTGATATCTGGTTTACACTTTTTGTAATCTTCATTTTTGATGGTGATGTTCATCGACACTAGTAACTGCCCAACGACCGCTTATGTTGTAAAATGTGATCCTTTTGCTATAGAGCAGATTTTTTTTATTGAAAGTAAATGTAAAAATAAAATTTTCCTTGGCATCCTGGGAAAACTAGATCAGACACTAGCAGAGATCAATACAGCGAGCTGTGGGGAAGCCCATGGATGCATGCTGAGTTGGCAGTGGGATGAGAGGTGCAGCAGCAGCTGCAACAGCAGCAGCAAAGTGATCAGCAGCAGAGACTGAGCAAGTGAGTTTGACAGCTGAAATCAACTGCTCAATTGGTGGCAGCCAACTCAGCCGACACATGATGATGCAGAGCACAACACAACTAAGGTCTTTCCTGATGTCACTTTAAAGCCAGAGAAGAGATCGTGGAGACATTTTCTTTCAAATCTGAGCGTCTAACAAGTACATCCCCAGAAGAAACTATAATATGTGTATTTTTAGACTTTTATAACATCAATGCAGAGAGAACACATCCACCATAATTTTCTATGTGAAATTACACATATCAAACATGACAATGATTAACAAGTTGTTATTAGAGGTGATCTAGCATTTAACAGTAAATCAACATATGCAGTAATTGTATTAGTCATGACATTGGATATTTATTGGATTATACATCTGTGCAACTCTCATTGCAACTGAATGCACATGTTAATTTATTGCCTATTTAATGTTGAGGCATTTCTAGTTGGGTTTCACTGTGTTTGTTATAAGTCCACATTGATGTTATTTAAAATTCATATTAGAGCACTAGTGCCAGCATATTGTGTATGTCAGGCAACAATTAAGCCTGATGATTGAAGTTTATTCTGATCATTTGCACAGAATTTGATGTCACATGCTGTATTTTCCATATTACCAACTTTGTCAGATTTAATCATTGTGATTCCACAGAAGGGGATGTTTATACTAATAGTACATGTAATGTGAAAGAAGGATGGGTAGGACAGCATATACTATAAGCTGATAGTGATAGTTGTAAATTACTGAGGAAACATTTACAGCATAGATTCCTTCAACAAAGACGTCACATGCTGTGTGAACGCGTTCGGTGGTAGAAATGAATCTTAATCACGCTCCTCTTGTCTTCCTTTGTCTCATCTTTTATTCGTGTGTCCCTGCTCTCCTGTTTCCCGAGTGTTTGTCAGAGCTGTTAAATAGATTTAAAGTCAGTGTTTATTGTTGTGCTGCACCACCCTGTTATCACTGCATTCCCACTATTCTTCTCCCCTCGGCACCCGCTGGCCAGATGGTGTCACTCCGGGAGCTAATTCAGCCCTGGCACATGTGTGCTGCACAAACACACTCACACAAACACACTCCTCACAGCATACACTACTTCAACTTGAAAAAAATACACACACATACACATTGACACAAGTGTTAAGCAGTTACATACAAAATCGCAGGTAATGTGTTATGCACAGTGACAATTTCATATACAGAACTGCAAATACTTGAGATAATTAAACAGATACTGTTTTTATTCCTTAATTTACCTGTGTATACACATAGCAAGTGCATAAATATTTATATGCTCTACATGTTTACGTCCTCACATAAACAAGCAGCAGCAGCAGCAGGTTACACAGCCTTGAGAACCCTTAAAGGGTAATAAAATCTGCCGTTTTGCTCGCATACTCCCATAGTTCAAAATGTGCAATCAAATGGATGTGGAGAGCAATAAAAAAAGGAGGGGAGAGGGAATGTGAAATAAACAGGGAAAGAAGAGCAGGCTATCACCACCTGCTTCAGGCTCACGGCGTTGCTGTGAAGAGGTAATCTCTGGGCCAAGAGACACTGGAAAACCACCCAACAGGCTCCAGTATGATCCGAAACATCCAAACACCAGCCATCCCTCTTGTTCCTGTTCACCTGCATATTCTCCTTTTGCTTTTCCAAGTTTGAGTGCAGCTGGTTTCAGTTAATATCTGACAAAATACCAAGTGAGGATTTCAATGGTCTCTTTTCACTGCTGTGAATTGTCACTTGTAGCTTTGCTTTTAAAAAGCAGCCCAATTTTTAGGTAAAGCAGACCTGGTGAGTTGGATATTATAATAGATAAAATACAAAATTTGATCTAAAATCTCCACCTGCTTTTTAAAGGACTCATTTAAAGTGACTTCTGGCAGATGAAGCTGGATTTTATGGTATTTTTATTGTGTCTTTTAAGGTCTGCAGTAATAATTTGTGTGCGCAAAAATGGGATTGTGTATTGATCTCTTTCAAGATTTGTGATTACTTGCTTTTCAAGAAGAAATTATTTTTGGACAATAGTGTTTTATGTCTTCATAAGGTCAAGTTATTGTGTGGAGTGAGACATTGAATCAGGTCTCACTATAGACATGTGTTTAATTTGTTAAATATGACATGAGTAATGATTGTGCTAAACCAAATTCTACAAACATTATGTTGTAGACTTCAAAGAAACCTCCTTAATGCTTTTATCCTCAAATTATTACTGTTTGATTGTCAAGTTAAGTATAATGTGCAAAACAGAGAAAGCAAGCAGAGAGGCAAAGGGAACAGCAGTATGTGCTGCAGAAAGAGAAGGAAGTGACAAAGTGAGGGAGGAGGCCTGCCCGCAGGTTGGCTCCTGTTAGCTGGACGAGTGTAGCAGCAAGCTGACCTGCCAGGGATTAACACCTCACATCTCCTGTTCATTCCCCTGCTCTCCCATAACACTGCGCTTACAGCAGCACCGCCAAAAAACTAGCTTACACTCACAAAGGATTAGGCCTTTCACCGTGAAGTCAAATGAACAGGAAAAATACACCACATCGATTAACAAAAGGTGAAAAGGATGCGGTTCATTTAATCCGTGCGCCAGCCAATTATGCAACATTGATCACTGTAGAAATGTGTGCTCTCTCTTGTTCGCAGGCTGATAAGCTCCTTGGCACACAATGTGTTCTCATTTCTGTCTTCGAGGCGAGAACCCCACTGATTATATGCTTTGAGAAAAACAGGGAGGCTGGGTAAATGAGTGTATCCTCCAAGTTAATCAAAGGTGTGTTTGATGTAGCTGACAGCAACATTAGACGGTAGGTGTGCGCTCTGCTGTCACTGTGCTGTGTCACACACACACACACACACACACACACACACACACGACGCAGCTAAAAGCTAGCGGGCGCTGCATGATTAAATCAATCCAGTCTGAATCATGACAAGTCAGAGTGATTTATTTGACATGCCAGGAGCTGCGGTAATGTGTACAGAATCAGCAGCAATAAATCTACGCAACCACACCTCATCCAGCTTACAGGGCGCTAAACACTTCTACAGTGACACGACAAATGACTCCGCTCTGCAGCTTTTATTACATATGGAAAGATCAAAGAGGTGAACTTGTGATTACCTTTCACATTAGGGTTGCTAGAAAATACACAACCGGGAGCCTCATACGACTCAAAGGTATAGCTCTCCTCGGCTTTCAGACAGTGAAGGCTTAGTGGAAGTTAGCTGTTAGATGTAAACTTCTCCAACCTCCTGAATGTTGAATGTCAGCCAACAAAGACATGTAGCTACACCAGCAGCATGATATTGAGAAGTCAAACCTCAAAAAAATGTGCTGTGTAGGTTAATCACTTTGTTTCAAGAATTTTCATCTCCTCCCTGTACATCACAGATTGTGTTCAAAGGTCTAATTAAATTGTACCATCCCCTCCTGTAATGTGATGATTGTGAAGAATGTCAGAGCAGGATGTTAGTGAACGATCAGTCGTGCAACAAGTTGAAATCACACAGTTGTGAACAGTCTGGTTGATGAGACAGGTGGGACTCTGGAAACACTGACTTTATTACTGAAATGGTTTCATTGTACCCATACACAGCATGATTACAAGGATACTTTTTAGGAAATTAAAATGTTTTTTTTTTAAAGACATTGTTCTGTATGTTTCCTTGAGGTCTAATAAACATCTTGCACACATGTCCGACATCTTTTTCTTTAGATATTTTAAATAGTACAGTGTTTTTTCGCTTTCTATATTGGTACACCGACATGAAGATTTGAACTGTGCCAAGTACTCTGTGAGAAGGACATTTGAAGCATCAGTTCAGACTAATGATCAGCAGATTACTCATGCATTGTTGCCTGAAAATGAAGTGGTACAACCAAAACCTGGAGTAATGATTTCATTTCACCACATCTAAACTTTCTCACAAAGAAAATGAACTGACTTATAGTTTGTTAGCATATTTCTATTAGCCATCATATGTCTCAAAATGCAGTTTAAAGACTCAGATCGTGTCCCTTTTTTATTTCCTCCTTGCCACACTTGATGCACCTTCAGTGAAACTCAGGATGCAGTTTTGAAGTTCGTCACTGACAGTTGGGCTACAGCGCTGGTAGTGAACAGGAGAACAGCGGTGGATTTTCAGCCCTGTAATCTCTCTGCAGCAATGCTTAATGTCAAGGGAGGTGTACCCTGCAGAGCTCTTTGTGTCTCCTAAATAATTACTGGCCTTAGAAAGAAGAGAGTGCAGCGGAGAAAGCACGATCATGTGCATTAGACACCACCATCTGTCTTTGTCTCCCTCTCTCTTTACACACCCGGTCTCTTTCCCTGCACTCCAGGCTCCATTTGCGAAACCCCTTTTTGCCTTCTGGTTTATGCATGCCTAAGGAAGACCCCCTTACCCTTTGCAAGCAACTTCAGGCTTGCTGACATTCCTCTGTGCAGAATGCATAAACCTTCCTGTGGGAACTGAATGTGCTTCCACGGTGGATCTCAAGGCCCCAGCATAACCACGTAAAGCCGTGCACTTTATTGTTGCCGGCAAGGAAACCTGTGTCGGATTTTATGCACTCGTACCCACACACACACACACACACACACGCTCCACTCCCCATGCAGCCTGGAACAGCAACAAAGCTCTCCCGTACTGTTGCCAGGGTAACGTGGTCGGGTCAAACCAGTAGAGCGGTCTCTCCTGTTCCAATCTGAGACAACCCCCCCATTACTGCACCGTCTCTTTCTGTCTCTCCGTCCATCCTCTTTATCCTCGTCCCTTTTGCCTGTTTCCCCCCCGGCTCATCATATCTTCAGTCACTGCTACTCTCCTGCTTGGTGACTGTCACATTTCTGCCCCAGGCTGAACACAGTGAAATGATTCACCACTTTGACCACTTTGTCTAATTAACAGCTATACTGAGGAGCAGCGGTGCTCCTAATGGTGGATAAAAGACACCAGGGCAATAAAGGAAGGTTGGAAGTCATGTTTTCTGATGATGCTACATGCTGTGAGCCTCAGGGTTAAAGAGATAAAACCATAATATTTAAGTGATATTCATTCATTTTACATGTAAAGGGCTTAGACCTTAACATACTATACACAGAAATACACGTTGCTACAAGCAGCAAATAATTGACTGTGCAATTATTTGCATCAGTTTTATATTATTTTGATTTGTAAATGGGTTTTTAATAATACAGAGTGTGATAAGGTTGCTCCATTATGTGTACAAATAATTTAGTGGCTGTTTCATAAAAGAAAAACCATACTTCAGGCCTTTGGCATATGGAAATTATATCACAACTAAGCTGCTGCTGGCAGACACAGTGATGAATTACCCTTCTTCTCCTGGAGCTGTTATAGATCTGTTGTCTGAGTCGTGCACTGTGAATAAATGGAAACAGCACATATAAACAATTAAAATCTGTTTATTGCTGATCTAACGCAGCAGACATGAGACAGGGAAGAAAGCAGGTGCAAGTGTTGGAAACCAACTCTAATTGCTCTGCAGTGCTTGAACTTTAATAATATAATTAACAGGAGGTTAAATGCTGGCAAATACAGAACCAGGTTGAGAAGCATGAAAGCATGAAATCTGTACACGAGATCACAGAAATATAGTCTCATGTTTTTTTTTATTTATTATTATTCTCCAAAATCAAATTATTGAGTACACCTCAGGTGATGAGCAGTGTTTTCTTTAAAGTGGCAGCTGCTCCACATACCACCCTGGAGGCTCCAACACAACCTGCCACTGTACATTAACCACAAACTGTGGGTTTTGAACAGCAGATTTTCATTTATTTAGTCCTCAGGCTTTTTTCTTTTTTTTGGACAATTTTTTATTTTTGTGCATTTAAGCTGTTTACACTGAAGGTGACACAGTATATTCATGTAGCATGAAGGTCAGAGAGAGTGTGTAACGTGTAAATTGTTGTACTTACTGGACATGATGTGGCACTTGGCCAGTTGTTACTTCAATTTTACAGCATTTTCAACTGAGGATGTATCAGGATATACTGCCCTGAAAGTTGAAAGGTCACTGACTCAGTTAGACAGTTCACACTTTACCTTTTAGATGTTTTACCACTGATATCAAGAGAAAGAGATTTTACCCAATGTGTGATCACAGGTTTGGCACCACAATTTTTCTTGTTGCTTGGCTGGACAGATCTAACTTTTCTGCTTATTAATCTTAGCTGTGAGTATTTTAAATCATCAGAGGCAAGTGTGAATTTTCTACAAGTAAGGTAATATGAATGTGCTGCACGTCTTTATTCAACAGTGCTTTGATTTTAATGTCTTGAATTGAATGAATGAATTGCCAGGCTTGTTATTATCTAGACTATAGTGAAAACTACATTGTACACACAATAAAAGAACTTGGTAAAATGAAAACAGTGCATAGAAATCTAACTAAAATACACTTGGTGAAAAAGTCAAAGTCAGATATAACTAAATTAATTATCATAAGCAATAAATGTGTGACAATAGCAGAGAATAATATGTTCAACCGTACAAGAAAAACTCATCTGATGACTATCTTTTTATGAGATAAGGATTTCTGTATGAAAAGGCATTAGCTTGCACACTATCTTCCAAACCCACAAAGACGATCCCAGTCGTCTTTTCAGATGTTAAGTAGAATCAAAGATGATTATGTCAAACTGTCAAATGGTCGGCCCTTTGTTTCATTGTGTGTCTTCTACCTTGGCTGAATGAAACAGATGATAACCACAGGGACGTCCTCCAGAATGCTAATAAGACATTTCTGCAGGATGATGGTTAATTGATCCCACCACTCACAGCAGGTTTGTTCACCAAGACGTGTTTCTATTAATAACCCAGGCCGCAGGAAATGGCAATCCATCCACACATCTTTATGATTATTGATGGACAGTCGTGCTAGACGTTGAGCTGTGCCCTCAGGGAGGAAAATACCTGGTCCTGTTCTCAGCGTTCTCTGTTGTCAGACTGTAGCTGCTTCATGCCGGCAGCAGCTCTTTAAACATGGCTCTCCAGGTAATGAATGGCGTGACAAGTCGCCTGTTAATACCGTCTGGTCCCTCATGAGAAATGAACGCATTTCCTCAGGAGGTGAGAAGAGCTGCCTCGAGCCGCTGTGTGATGTCAGTTAGATAACATTAAGGTGAGCTTGTTAAAGTGGTGTCAGCCTCTGAGCAGGGTTAGCTTTGCAACCTTGTGCCATCGGGGTAAAAATGTATCCCAGGGGGACAGGATTAGAAATCATAACACAGACTGATAAATGAATTGCTCTAAATGCAAAGGTGTCACTGTTTTATTCTGTGCTGATAGAAGAAATCTAGAGTGTTAAATGTACTATGTTCTAACGTGGAAGTTTTTCTTTTTGCAAGTCAGCGAGTTCAACACAAGTGTTAACACGATTTTTTTTTTTCCTCAAGAAGAAAGTCTTACGAACAGAAACACCTCATGTGAGAATTGCACCAGCAAGGAAGCAAAGAGAGAGTTCAGCTACCAACATGTTCAGTGTTGCACCCAAAAAAAATTATACAAGACTCCTGGACCAGGACATCATAATGAAGGTGTTTGTGTTTTTAGGATCCGTGCCCTCGCCAATTAATTTTAGGAAAATTTGCCTGCACTTAAAGAGCTTCCTGTCGGGAAAACCTTCCCTGGTTCCAGAGCAGTTTTTCTGTGCAGTGCCTGACACATGAACACCTTTTGTCACGGAAGGTGTCATTCATTAGCAGTTATGGGGCTAATGCGCTACCCATCTGCTAACCTCCCACCCTCGGAGCCGATAATTTGATTATTCATATGGAACGCTGAGCCGGCTGCAGTCGGGCTGAGTGCTGCTGGCTGTGAACAGATGTTGAAATGTGAACTAGCAGCCCTCTGGCCTCGGCTCCATACGGCTTCAAGCAGCAGTGTGTCATCCTGCGCCGTTCAAACACGCAGTGATGTCCACTGACAGGCTTTACTGAGCAGCAGCACGTCACCAGCTCCGTCTTATTTCCAGATATGGAAAGAGGAGGCAGGACGCCCAGGAGGACACTATTCAATTACTACACACACACACACACACACACACACGCACACAAGCAGGGAGGCAGGCAGCAGTGGTTTCCACAGGATGGTGCCTCATATGGACCATATCATGTTGGTCATAACTCTGCCTCACTTTGACCTCCGCTGTGTGACTAATACCAAGTTTATGTTGTGTTAAAAAGGACTGGTACGATCTAAGTGTATGAATATAATCAAAAGTAAGGTCTAATGCACCTGATCCGAGCTATGAGAGGTATTTAAAGCCAGTCGGAGCTTCAGGGCAGCACCACATGGTTTTAGTGAAGGTCTATGTCAGAAATGTACAAATGTCTAAATCCCAGAAAACCCCTATAGTATACCAGGGGTGGGCAATCCTGGTCCTCAAGGGCCGCTATCCTGCATGTTTTAGATGTTTCCCTCTTCCAACACACCTGATTCAAATGACCAGGATCGTTATCAGGCTTCCTCAGAGCTTGATGATGAGCGGCCCTCCAGGACCAGGAATGCCCACCCCGTAGTATACTATATAATATACTATTAGTATTTAGATAGATCAATCAAATCAAATTGATCACTTTTAAATGGCAAGCAGTAATACATTTAATTAGTGGTTACTAAGAATTATTTTTAAAAAGTCATCTAATAAGTAATATTGTGTGTGTGTCGGTACTATATCCATTAGATTAGCAGATTACCAGTCCCACTCTGACTGCTGTGATCCACCAGTGTTTCCTTCGCTGGGGATGAAGTGGGTGAGGTGGTGAAAAAGAAAACACTGAGTAAGATACCCTGCAGTTATAAATGGTGTTTGAATTCCAATAAACAAACACCAGTTTCACGCAGGCTGTAGACGAAGCGTGAAAGGAATGATTAGTTAAAGGAGGAAATTGCTTGTTCGTAGTCTAAATGTAAAGTGACTATATTTTCTCCAGTGTGTGTTAAAGCAGCACTTCATATCATAAGCTCATTATATCTGAGCCATAAAGTGATTATGGGCTCCAGTAAGGCATTGTTCTGCTGTTGACAGGATTAAAGATGACTTTAGAGAGAGAGTGAGCGCTGGCGCACTCCGCTCGAGTGTTTGCTTGCTTTGTATAAGCCGGAAGTGAAAGGGGCCACGCACTTGTCTGTTTGCCAGCTGCGGCACACCCGCCCTCCTTTCTTTTACACATTTATCTCCTGCCAGCCTGTCTATCCATCCAGATCTGTCGGCTTTGTTCTTGTTCGAAGGCGACGTGGATTCTTCATACACTTGTCATCACCTGGTGCGCAATTGTTTCAAGGTTTTTAAGGAAATCCTTGAGACACCAAAGGCAGTAAATCTCTTGTCAGTGTGGAATTGATCACTGTCTGTCAGGAGATGTGAGCAGAATCCCAATAGGAAGTGAAATTGTTCAAACAGGCTCCGTGCAACAAGTTATATGGCACTCACTGATGCAGTTTTAATTATTTGATGTATTCTGGTTCTTTTGTTAGTGACTTTTATGAGGAAGAAATCCTTCCTGAGTGCTAACAAGCTTTGTTTCTCTGTCTTCTCGCCTGCAGAAGAAGACAGGAGTTGTGAAGACACAGGAGAAGAAAGAGCGGTGGAAGGAGAAAAAGGTGGCGAAGCGGCAGAAGAAGGATGACGAGGAGGTGGTGGAGGAAGAGGAGAACGTCCAGCCGGTGGTGGATCCCCTGGAGAACGGCTTCCTTCATCACGCCCAGAGGGAGCAGGAGAGGATGAACGAGCGGCTGCTGAAGAAGACGTACTCCAAGAAGAACAAAATGGTCAGTGTCTACATGACATTTGTGAAGAGCAGGGGCCTCACTCCCATGTCAGGGGTGAGTTTTCTACAGCAGTGTTGAGGTTGTCAGGAGACAAGTTCACTTCATGTGAGACTCTTCAGCTCCAGCTAACAGTGCACTATTACATCTCAGTGGATGGAGAAAATTGGTTTCTTTTCTAAACTCTGTCATGTGGAGTTTTGTCCCATTTAGATGGGTCTGAAATTGACTTCATATTACCTGAGTCATTTTGAAAAATGGGGTATGTCGTTATGTTTTTTAACATTTACTCTGTTTTCATTGCTTTTTTGAAATAGGAGCTTTTCACACCACCTCCATTGTCCTGTGTGTGACAATAAAGCAGAATGGGGTTTGCACAGAATCTGTTTTTGGTAAAGCTTTTATCAACTTGGACTCAGGCATGATTGTCACTCACATTGTGGTTGGTGGAGAATTTGATAATGTAACTTTATGTATTGACTTCTTAATGGTGTCAGACTGGGTTTGAGTTGGTGCCAATAGTTGCAGAGGATCTCTTACAGTTTTGATCCTGCAGTAGCAGTGGTGTTTACAATGTGTGCTCCTGTTGGTTTTCAGTGAGGAACGTTTTCTTTGCTCCGTGCTCAAAGTAGAAGTTTTTGTGTTTTAGGCTACGTTCAGACTGCAGGGCTTAATGCTCATTTTGGATTTTTTTGTGAAATCCGATTTTTTGGGGAGTTCCTTCACATTTCCAATTAAATGCGACTTGTATGTAATCTCTCGTGTGAACTTAAATACAACCTAAAAGTGTCCCGCATGCGCAGAAGAAGACATAACGACGTCATGCAGCGAGCACGCTTCAGTGTTTGTGGAAGTAAACATGGACGATAACGGTGCAGCGTATTTTACGATCCTAACGTTGTTGTCCAACCGGAGGAAGCACATTTACAACCTGATTTTAAGAAGAAGGTTGAAAAGGAAGAGAGACAAGTTTTTGGCCGTGGTGTTTGTGGGGCAGTGGCAGCAACATCCATACAGAGAAACACA
>OOFC01050855.1:3360-15475 GCA_900323345.1 Pseudochromis fuscus | reverse complement strand
GCCGTCCAGCTCCTGCTGAATTTTCTCATCGGCGACTACTGACAGAAAGGTTTGTACCTCGTCCTGAGTCCATGGGGCAGGATTTCTAACAGATGCCATTTCTCTTCTTGTTGTTATTTCAAACACATCTGCACGGTTTTCCGAAGATTTAAAAATGGCGTGTTTGTGGAGACAGATTACGTGCTGCGCAGTGATGAGGCAACGACGCAGTGATGATTTTAGTACCTGCTCCGACCTGACCAGGTACTTTTTTTTGGAACCACAGGAGAGGAGGTATGAAAAGTTGTACCAGGTACCAAGTTCCAGGTACTTTTTTGTCAGTGTAAATCCACCAAAACCGAAGTGAAGCGAAGTGAGTAGGTACCAGTGTAAATGCACCATAAGTTGCTCCCAATAGTGGGTAGCACCTTGCATGGCAGCTTGGTAGCCATTAGTGTGTGTGTGTGTGTGAATGAGTTGCCATGTAAAGTGCTTTAGGACCTAGCTAACATCAACCAAGCGCTATATAAATGTACTGCATTCACCATTAGGTCTGACCTGCTGAAGGACTTTTATTTTCAGTTGAATGTATCTCAAAATATGACCAAACTTCCCTTAAAATAAAATGCAGTATTTTTCACTTTGACACTTTCAGGCAGGCTGGGTTTCTCACTAGCTTTAGCTGCTTTGCCTTTGTTAGCTTCTACCAATGAGGTACACACACAATCAGATTCATATGGGGAATCAGAGAATAACCTTCATTGTCTTTATAAATAAATACATTACACATTCAGTTGATCAGATGGTAAAATCCACTGTAAACTCCTCACAATGATCGACCATTTTCACATTTTTCATAATCCCTGCTGTCTCTCAGCTGATACTGTTGACACTGATGTCAAGGATTTCAACACCACTCTCCACATGTCATAAACCAAAAACATCCAGGTGAGGTAACACCTCAGTCTTCAGTGTAGTGGGTGGGGATTGTTTCCCTCT
This sequence comes from Pseudochromis fuscus, assembly GCA_900323345.1. Lineage (NCBI taxonomy): Eukaryota > Metazoa > Chordata > Actinopteri > Pseudochromidae > Pseudochromis > Pseudochromis fuscus. Next base: position 14,497 of record OOFC01050855.1, on the reverse strand, counting down.
CAGGTTTCAACTTCCCTTCTTCTTCCTTTATTTATTCTTCATCTTTCACCTCTTCTCTCAGTAATTATATTTTATTGGCATTAAAGAACAATATCGCCCGGAGCAACAGAGCAAGAGATCAACATTTAACATGAAATCCTTTTTCTCTCCTCATATTGAAGTCCCTCTCTCTCTGTATCTCTCCATCTTTCCCTCTCTCCGAGTCTGTCACTGTTTCCTCCCTAATGAGGCCCCGGCCACCCGAAGGTGATGTCGCTGTGCGGCTGCCCGTTGCCTCCAGTCATAAACAGGCTGGTTGGAAATGTCAGCCCGCCTCTTGCACTATCTCAGCTCTGCACACACACACACTCACGCAGTGTTCACCTCTAAGGTAGCTGCACATATACCATCATGCACGATGCTACAGGATCACAACTTCCTCCCCTTCCTGCTGCTACTCCACACGTACGCCTTTCACTGGACGAATGTGCATGGTCAAACGAAACCACACATCTTACACACACTTAAACAGTAAATACCTGCACACACACACACACACACAGTCACCTGATTGGTGGCTGGAGAAAAGGTTACTCGCCACAGATGGAACACTCTGCTCTTTTCTCTCTTCTTCTTTTTGTCAATTTGTGTGAGGCTGAGTAAAGGTTAGCATCGGCGAGGCACTTCTCTGTGGCTGTTTTGTCATTCTTTGGCCTTTACTACTTCTGACTTCACTGGTGGCTCTTTGGCGAGAATCTCATTTGGAGGGATAAAAATGGAGGGCAGGAGGAAAGAAAGGCAAAAGCCATGTGTCTAAATGCGGGTAAACGCCAAAACTAGGGACTGGCATGCTGCCTGTAAATGATACGACTTCTCTACTGTCTGGAAAGTGCTGAAAAAAAAAGACTAAAGGTCACGAAAAAAGTATCTACCATTGATATTTGTTCCTCCCCTTCCTGCTATAAGTATCTACTATTGATATTTACAGAACCATTTTTTAATTCAAGCTTCAAGTAACTAATTCTGTTTATTATTGGGCTGCACAGATGCAACATATATATGAAAGGATGAATCCAGATGTTGCAAACATGTGGACATTAAGTCAACAAACTGTGGTCTCTAACACCAAAAGACTGTCAGTTTGTAACCTACAAGAAACAGATGAAACAACCAGGTCTAAAGAATAAGACCAAATGTAAAAAAGTGCATTACTCCTGATGGCCACTAGATGCTAGCTTGGAAAAACATCTGAAAAAACAAAACGTAATGGCTATTAGACTGTCATACAGATGTGGCAGTGACCCTGGGTTCAAGGGTCAATCCAAATATCCAAATATGGTCACTTATGGCTTCAAAAAACCAACATGGCGACATTCAAATACCAAACTCCCAGCTTCGAAACATCCGCAAACCAGTGTGTGATGTCACATTAGCTTCATCCATTCAATGAACAGCCTATGGTCGCAATCTCCCTGATGTAAAGGGGCGTGGCTTAGCTCGACGTCTTCCATCACCTTTTGAACTTCCTGGTTTTCACCCTGCACCCTGTTTCATCAGCGTACAGTGGTTATTTACATCAGATCCTGCTGAATAAAATCCCCTCTGGCTCCGAATCAGGATTATTATGAAATACAAGAAAACTAAAAAAGGGCTTATATTCCTCAGGCTAGAGAGGATTATCTGTCTTAAACCAATGTTTACGCACACAACATTTACTGAGTTTATTGAGCTGCTTGGTACATATGACTCGGGCAAACTTAACAGGATGCTGAGATCTGAAAGATGTATTATCACAGTGACTGAAAAGTTCCCATGATTCCATCTGATGCATGGTGACCTGTGTTAGTCCAAAATAATAATAGTAATGATTAAAAAAAGACTTGGCCCATGTCCAACTGAAGACGTGTTTCCTGCAACAGTCCCACAGTAAACATGTCAAAGTCGATGTTTGTCCAGAAGGAGGATGATCAGGAGACTGATTCCAGTAATCTAAGCGTTGTTTGTTTACAACACTGTCGTAGCCAAACACATGATCCCTCATCAGATTTAATGAAAAATCCCTTTACTGAATCCTTAGACTTGGTGTGGGGACATAAGACCAGTCAGTGCTAAGACCAGTCAGTGCTAAGACCAGTCAGCGTCCAGCACCTCAGTCAGAAACATGATGCGGCGTCAACAGACGGACGGCGGCACAGTTTCTGCGTAAACAGGTGACTCGTCATAAAAATCAGACTGAACTTTTTGTACATGAGGCCTCATTAACACCGACACTTCTTCTGAGACAAACACACCTGAATCTGGTTTAACCTTGTGTTTATGAGGATTTATTAAACATTTGATACGACACTGACTCACATGCACTTGTATAATAGACAAGGAATTGTACCAGGATTATTATTTTAACCCTCCTGCTGTGTTAATTTGTGACAATAATGTTGCATGTTTAATACTGCAACAGTCGTTTGAAACCAAAAAATCCTAAGAAACATCGTTGGCACATTGCAGGACGATGGTGTCTTCCTGCCTGTGGTCTGGGAGGCCAAGGTGTTGGGCAGTCCTGTGGTTTTGATTGGGACTGACTGGTACCTGTTGTTTCTTTCAGGTTTTGTTTTGGTGATGAAGTTAAAATAAAGACATCAAACCGTACGACACTTTGTGGATCTCCTTGAGTGGCTTCTCTTCGTTTTTTATTATGTTCAGCCTGCACATCATCACCTGTTTGGGATAATAAATGGAGATTGTTGCTTTATTATGATCACTGACTGTGTATAGAGTGGAAGTGATGTCTCTCGGGCTGCAGCTAAGGAATATTTTAGTAATCCAATAATTGATTAATCGAGTAACTGGATAAGAAATGCTTGTTAACGTGCAACAATAAATTGTGCTGCCAAATGATAAAAATTTGCATGAGGTTGGTTTGTCGCAAGCTGGGTGACGGGTTAGCTTAAGTGCTACTATTTTAAACTGGAAGTGCTTTGGTGCTTTAATAATTAGTGTCGGTCAACTGTCTATCTTGTTTTTTTGTACTCACATTTCCCATCAACAGGGCCAACATCCTGTTTAACCTTAAAAAAAAATAAAAGTGAAAACCAAAAAAGCTGTGCTGTTTCTCATCTTCCCTCTTTATTTATTTTGTATCTATTTATCTATTTATTTATTTGTTGAGGACAATGCAGACAATTAGGGTTGGTTCTGCTTCCTGTCACTGTCGTGCTTCCACTTCCTGTCCGTTTCTGTGAATAACAATGGGAGCGATACTGCCCCCACCACTTCCTGTAGGGAACTACAAGTACAGATGACTTTTCCCCAGCTGATAATTTATTTTAACCAATAACAAAAACACTAATGCGACGCATCGATTCTTGAATTTCCACGTCAGTTAATTTTTGTAATCGACGTCATCGATAATGTTGAATAATTGTTGCAGCCCTAGATGTCACCTGTTGGTTTGTGGACTCTCTGTCATGTTGTTTTTTGGAGGTAGGAGTGACCATATTTGGCCAAAATCTTCCTCCTTTTGAAACCCAACATCTGCTTCATGATGAAAAGATTTTCAGGTGGACCACCAGAGAAATATATCGACTGAATATTTCATGATTAAACATAATAACTTCAGGATTGAAGTACACTGGTGTTTTTGGAGGCAGCATCTAGTGGCATTCGGGAGTATTGCACTTTTGTATTTCTGCATTAGCTTCACTTCCATCCTCCTTCTGGGCATCGTAACAGTTGACGATCTGCAGAGTTTTTACATATGTTCAGTGACTTGGTTCAGTTCAGTTCAATGACTCTGATCTATTTCTGTTCCTCAAACTGCTGCAGTGTTTCATATACACTCGTTTCAAAACAACAACTTGTGTTCCAAATTTCAACTCGAATGGTGAGAGACGCAAGAGAAACGTGACGATTGAAGAGTTTTCACACATGTAGACACAATCCCAGACAGCAGACAGCTCCAGAGGAAGAGATGGTGAAAAAAAAAAGCTGCCGGGCTCCTGCCAGCTCCTTCAGATGATCTGCTCTCATTGGTGGTGTCCAGCAGAGGCTCCGGTTTGGATTTCTTTTCCTCAGCTTTCCATTTGAGTCGGAGCCTCCACACTGAGCTGACTGACACAGATACACTCACACACACAACAAACCCGAGCAGATGAAAACCAAAAATAATATCAAGCTATCAAGAGTGAATAAATAAAAAAAACCTCCACAAACAAACCCAGAGGCTGCAAAATTACCAAAAAGACAAAACAAACAAAAATAATAAAATAAGAAAAATCCTTCAGATGTGAGCTGACAAACCCAAAATTAATTCTGGAAGTGTAGAAAGAGCAGAAGATGGGTTTAGCTTTGATTTGTGAAGCCCGTCAGGTCCAGACTGTCTCGGCGCACCTCTGCTGGGAGGATTTCTTCTGATTAAAAACCATTTGTCTCGAGGAGAGACAGTGGATTTGACGTCAAGAGAAGAGAACTTCAGCGACTATATTGTGGTTGTCTGTACGCCTCGGACTCTCTGCGTCCGACTCCTACACTCGGTGAAGTTTCACCAAGGTGAAGGAAAAACATCACAATATATGAATAAATGTGATAACGGTAACGCTGGATTCTAGAGCTGCAACGATTATTTGACATAATCAATTAGGTCGATTATAAAAATTCATCAACGCGGAAATCCAAGAGTGGATGCGTCGTATTATTGTTTTTGTCATTGGTAAAATCAAATAGCAGCCAGGAAAAAGTCATCTGTACTTGCAGTTCCCTACAGGAACTGGTGGGGGCAGTATCGCTCCCACTGTTTACGGTATTCATAGAAACAGGAAGAAGAAGAAGGGAAGCACGACAGCGACAGGCAGCCGAACCAACCAATAAAGAGGGAAGATGCAAAACAGCACGGCTTTTTGATTTTTACGTTTTTTTCCCAGAAGGCTAAATAGCACGTTGGTCCTCTCCATGGGAAATTTGAGTACACAAAAACCAAGACAGACAGTCGACCGATAATAATAAAAAAGTATTACGGACACTCTGTAGGAAGGAGTCTTTGCTGAAGCACTTCCTGTTTAAAATACCACATTAACGGGAAGCATACGTTAGTCTGGGATTCTGCAAGCACTTAAGCTAACCCGTTGCCCAGCTTGCAACAAACCACCCTTGTTCAAATTTTTATTGTTTGACAGCGCTATTTATTACTGCACCTTAACAAGCATTAGTTATCCAATTATTCAATAAATCAATGGAATAATCAATAGAATTTTCGATTACTAAAATACTCGTTATCAGCAGCCCTACTTCACACCCCCACCGTCCTGTACCACTTTTGGCTGATCTTCCTTTCAGTTCTCTGCTGCTAATGACTGGAATTTAGCAGTGATCTATACAACTCACCTCATTTGTACCGCTTTCATCTTTAAAAAATCCACAGCTGAAATACTTGAGCACCACTGCACCTGCTTTTAAACTGTTATCTTACATGTTAATGCATTTTTTGCTGTGTCATTGTGTGTTTTGTTGTCTGTGTAACTGCTCTGTGCTGCCTCTTGACCAGGTCACAGTTGTAAATGAGAATTAGTTCTCAACTGTCCCACCTGGATAAATAAAGGTTGAATAAATAAAAAGAGAGGAGCTGGGTGAAGATACATTTTGACATCTAGTTGCAAAGTAACACAGAAATAATCATTTATGGCCATAGCTAACCAGCGATGGTCTATAATAAAGATCTATGCCATATGTAGCTACTTAAGTTGCCTTTCGTTAGTTAGAAAAAACGATGTAGTTGAGTTTTCATCACAACACATCTGCAGACTCACACTACGCTACAGCTAGCAGGCTTCGTTAGCATAGCTAGCCGTGCATGGGGAAATAATGCAGCAGGAGCTAGCGGCTACACGGCGCACTTAAACAATGTAGTTTGCTGTTTCACAAATATTCCACAGCCTGACAGCTTGTCCACAGCCAACTTCAAAATCCAGACTTATGGAGGCCTTGCATGGCATGATAAAGTAAAACCATGTAATACGAACTAAATAATTCTAGGTTTTCCACTTTCGATTTCAATTGATTTTGGCACACGATACGGTGCTAGCGATCTCCACTAAACTTCTGCCATCTAAAGCACTTAACAGACTGGAAAGCTAGCTTGCGCTGTCAGCAAAATATTTTATTTATGTAATGGTTTCGGTTGCTTGAGCTGTCATGTTACAACAGTGTCCATGTACGCTGGATACTGACACTGATGCTGTGGAAGTGATTTATCTCATGTACTGATGACAATTTCATATGTTGAAAACGACCAGCAACTGAAGAGTTACTAGCTCCTCTGACATGCGCAGTGATAAACTCTGAACTGGCTTATTGAAGATGGATGTCATCACCGGGTCTCAAGTGCAAAAAAAGTGTAATACCACCAATGACCACTCGATGCTGGCTGAAAATCATTTTATCATTAAGAAGATATTAGGCTTCCAAAAAAGGGAAGATTTAGGGGTGTGGCTAGTTTTACTCCTCCTCACTCCTCCTGTCATATCCAAATATGGTCATTTCTGGCTCCAAAAACCAACATGGCCACATTCAAATGTCAAACTCCTGGCTTCAAAATGCGAGTCCACAAACCAATGAGTGATGTCACAGTGACTCCACCCACCTCTTACACTGTTAGCCCCTGTGTCCAGGCATTAAGCTAAATCCAACTACCTGGCTTCACAATTACAATACAGACAGAGTGGCAAGAAAGCAAATAAGTGTATTTCTCAAAATATTTAAAACTATTTCTTTGAAAGAAAAGTACCTCTTTTCAAATGTATACATGAGATTGTTGGTCTGTGTTAGATGTCCTTATGTATCGAAGGCAGCTGGTAAAGGGACATTCCCATAATAATTTAATTTTCTCTCGACCTCTTGGGCGTACACCGGAAAATTCCATGAAAGATTTATCTCCGTATAAACACAAACATAAATAACATGTAGAGAATCATCAGAATAACAGACGTCACACCCTATAATGTACTAATGTGCCTATAAAGCACAGACTATTATCTCAGCTGAGTTGAATTATCCTCTTCCCAGGAGAACCAGTTTATTCATTGCACCCTAACGAGCTGCTAACAGTGTAGCAAGGAGGAGGCATGAGTCATTCCCAATGGCTGAAATTCATGAATGAAGAGATTAGAATCTAATGATTTTTCATGTGGTTGTTCCAACAAATGGCTGTTTTATAAATGTAACTCAAAGCTCTGAATGAGAACAGCCATAATCAGTCAAAGCCAGGCTCTTGTATTTTTTATAAATCATTATTCCCTGATTATTGTAGCAGATAGTATCTACCCCTCCAGAGGAAGGCACTATGAATGGTTTGAATGTCCTTGGATTTTCATCAACTGGATTTGACTGATGGCTGGATAATAACATTCCCTAAAACACAAGCCGTCCTCCGTGACTGAGGAGTCTGGGTAGCAGTGCAAAGCACATTTCCTTCTTTGTCTTCACATCATCACTAGTCCATCCTGTCTTCCCTGTGTGTACAGCATATGAAGGGAGTTAGTATTGTGTTGTATTCTCATACCTGAAGTCACTGAGGCAGAGATGTCTGCCAGGCACAGGCCTGTGGATTCACACTGTCCTCTTGACTGTGTCTTCATCTCCAGGTAACTTCTTCAGGTGCCACAGGACAGAGTTTATTTGGTGTTACCTTTTTATTAATATTGAATGTCCTCTATTGAACTGTGCTGTCTTCTTCATGAAACCCACCAAGCACCCACAGTGTGCTAAAGGTAGAGATAACCCACCCAGTAGACAACGTTGAACAGCAAGAAGGAGGTGGGAAAAAAGACGCGCGAGTAAGCGTCCAGTTCAAGTAGATCTATGTGGACACGTCCTTTTCTCCACGCACCTTCTTTACACTCCTCGAAGCAGCAGAAGAAGCTCTGGCAGTCTTTTCCGTCCAGACACTCGTAGACACAAGCGTCCTCAAAGTCCTGCCAGTACATGGAGTTGTTTAAAGCGATGACAGTGTGCGGAGGTGGTCTCACATCCAGGACAGAGTAGTTCTGGAAATACAAAACAGTAGTCAGGGACAATGACATACAGAGGCTCGTGAGTACCAAGTACTTTCCACTGATCACAGTAGAAGGTATTTTCATCGTACAAATAGTATGTTGTTATTCAGGAAGTCAGATAGTAACTACAGCAGCCATATACTGTCAGGGTATCTTGAATTAAACTAGAGCTATGTGGGATTGCTATTGCTTGGATCTGCTGCTTGTTGCTAAAAACTTGAAGTTAAAAAATCAAAAGAATGTCCTCTGAAGATAGGTCTAATACTGTGTGTGTGTGTGTGTGTGTGTGTTCATATGTTTTTGAACACCGTCTAAGGACCTAATGGTTCAGTCCACTCCTACAGGGAGAAAATCAACAATGTAAATCTTGCTAACAGTATTGTAGCATGATTTAATATTGATATTTAATGTGGGTCAAAATAAAGTTTTAACATTGGTTTGGATTTATATAGCGCTTTTTTCTGGAAGTCCAGACTCAAAGCTTACAAAGACCATTATTAATTCACGCCCATTCATACCGGTGATGGTAAGCCAAGCTACCCATAGCTGCCCAGAGGCAGACTGACAGAGGCGTGGCTGCCCGTCTGTGCCTACGGCCCCTCTGACCATCACCAAACCATTCATCCAACTTTCATACAGGGCAACGGTGGGTAAAGCGTCTTGCCCAAGGACACACCGACAATGACTGGGAGGAGCGAGAATCAAACCACCGACCCTTCGGTTGGTAGACGGCCGCTCTACCACTGAGCCGCTGCTGTCCCATTTTAATTCTATTACAAGGAAACAAAAAGCGCTGCACAGAAAAAGCAGAAGTTCAAAAAGTTAAAAAAAAATCCAAACAGTGAAAAACAAAAAGCAAAACCAAAGTAATCGACACAGGGAGGCTGTGGGGAGTGAAACAGGAGGACACAGACAATCTGACAAAGACAAGATAGATTCAAGAAGTATATGTAGGGGAGCAGTGATTAACAGACAAGACACAGGTGAGCACAGCAGTGAGGCAGGTGAACTACATCAGAGCCAATAATCACACAGGAGGGAAGAGAACGACAGGAAGTAACACTGAACGTAACAAAAAGAACTTTCCAAAATAAAACAGGAACAGACAAAGTGACACAAAGAACCAAGACAAACAAAGGGGGAAATCCAAACATCAAGAAACACAAAACTAAGCAAAACTAAAACCAAAGCCAAAAAACAAGGTCACAATAAGAAAAAGTAAAACCACAGGGAATCACAAGAGAAACATCTCTGTGATAATTACAGTCTTAAGTCACTTGCACAAACATGCCACTGGCTACATATCAGTTTATAAAAGTTATTCATATTACACAGAACCTTATAAACAAAATTATTTCTGAAATAAAAAACCTGCTGTACTAATAAGATGCTGGATAATAACCAGCTACAGCTTTAAGTACTGCAAGTCTGTTTGCAAATATGACTTCACAACAAACTCTGCGAACAGGAGGCCGACTCCATCAAACACTCAGGATTGTATATGTTTCAGAATATTTTCACAGGCAGTAAAACTGTGAGATGAGCTGTGGTTTTTCTGCACAGGGCATGAGGTGACAGTCTGCACTCTGTTCTGTCAGTTGTTGACGGGCTTGAAAAGGCCCATCTGTCTTGTTCAGACTGATGCAGTGTCCCTTAAAATAGTAACAGTCTTATCAAAAAGAGCTTATAAAGGGCACCATCACATCATCTCCACCCTGAACGCTTTTCTTACTTCGAGCCTGTGATAACAAAACCAAAGCTCTATCAGAATAAAGCTACTTCTGTAACATGTGACAGTAATCCTGCACATGGGGCATCACCTCTTTCTACTCAGTTGATTGAGAAATACTGCAGCAGGAATATTTAAAAGAAGGAAAAGACCACACACTTGAGGCTGACTTACCGATCGTTTAGGTTCCCTGCAGCCGGGTCTTCGACTGCTGTACGAGTAGTAGTTTAATGTTGCGTACTCCATCAGAGCAGCGAAGACAAACAGGAAGCAGACGGTGACAAAAAGGTCCATGGCGGTGACATAAGACACTCTGGGCAGTGACGTCCTGGCCACGGTACTGAGGGTGGTCATAGTCAGAACTGTGGTTATACCTGAAGGACAGGAAGTAAAGGACAAACTCATCTCACACACTGCTCAGACATAATGAAAGAAATCCACAATTTCTGTCCACTAGTCAATTTGAATGTGACATTGAACTCTACTGAAGGTTATATTTGCATGAGCAGCTTAAACTATCACACTCAACCAATATTTTATCTCTCTGATCGATGTGGCATTTGTCTCAGGAGCCAGCGGTGACAAAAAACTGTGGACAAACAACACAAAACACACACGTTTGAGCCAGTTCAACACAAGGACCAGCAGGAGGAGGATTAGAGAAGCTAAGTGGATCCTGGTCGACTGAAACATTGACTGATCTCTGTGGCGTTTGCCTCGAAATCCTCCGTGATCACTTTAAACTCAGTAACACAAAAGGAGCTCCTGGTCTCCAAACAGAGAGAGCAGACTACACAAACCCCTGTTGTCTACAGAAGGAGATCAATAACACTGCCACTCACAACACTAATGACCACCTCTGCTTTTAGGCCGGTAACAGTCATTTCTTCATCTGCAGCTGGATTCAGTTTATGTTCTTGTCTGCCTGTCTGTCTGTCTGCCTGCCTGCCTGCCTGCCTGTCTGTCTGTCTGTCTGTCTGTCTGTCTGCCTGTCTGCCTGTCTGTCTGTCTGGGTCGGTCGGTCGGTCTATCTGTCTGTCTGTCTGTCTGTCTGTCTGTCTGCCTGTCTGTCTGCCTGTCTGTCTGCCTGTCTGTCTGTCTGTCTGTCTGTCTGTCTGTCTGTCTGTCTGTCTGTCTGTCTGTCTGTCTGTCTATCTGTCTGTCTGTCTGTCTGTCTGTCTGTCTGGCTGTGTCTGTCTGTCTGTCTGTCTGTCTGTCTGTCTGTCTGTCTGTCTGTCTGGCTGTCTGTCTGCTTGCCTGTCTGCCTGTCTGTCTGTCTGTCTGTCTGTCTGTCTGTCTGTCTGTCTGTCTGTCTGGCTGTCTGTCTGTCTGTCTGTCTGTCTATCTGTCTGTCTGTCTGTCTGTCTGTCTGTACTGAGTTTTGTGC
>OOFC01050854.1:71717-91772 GCA_900323345.1 Pseudochromis fuscus | reverse complement strand
TGATGAATGAACCGTGTCACAAATCAGTCTTCAAGTTCACATATTCACCACTAGATGGCACCACCACCCAAAGAAGGGTTGTCAGTCTACACACACACACACACACACACACACACACACACACACACACAGCCAAATCCAAGCACATCCACTTTCACAAGTGACAACAAAGACGCCTGCAGGTGTTTCCACGACTCTGAGCTCCACTACGCTGCATCTGTTTTGCATAAAAAAAGAGACAGACACTGAAATGGTGAGATGATCCTGTATCGTTGTGGGCGACTGTATGTTTTTTTTTTTCTAAGTGAGTGTGCTTGTGCGCAGTTCTGTGTGAGTGCCAGGAAATGCATTAGCAGAGAGCTAGAAAGAGGGAGCCAGCAACGGCCAGTCAGGGGCCTCTTTACATCAGCAGGCGGGCCGTCTGAGATACTATCCCCCATTTCCGTATTTGGATCTTTTCCATCCTGGACGGCGAGCATCCCATTCAGGGTGCTAGGAGGGAAAACACGGGCTTGCATCAGTACCGGCAGCCCCATTGTTGGCCTTCCAATGTGAAGGGGAAGTCATTAATTTCCTAATTGACCAAAAATTGCTTTGTCATTCGAAGCGCGCGTGCCGTTGAGAGGGCGAACAAGAGCTAATTAAAATGCTCTCAGCACACATCGACGGTCCTTTTCATGCAATTACTCAGCCTGCTGCGTGTGTTCAAATAAACAAGTAAGTGGAGTTGCTCTCCGATAAACCCCATTTCATGCCGCGTTCATGCCTTTCGCGCACGTGCTGCTGGTTCCCAACGCCGCGACGTTGATCTGACCTTGAGAATGGGAAGAGAGGGAGATACTAGGCAGGCGCTAGTAGGAGCAGCGGCGCACAGGGCTAATCTCCAGAGCATGTTGCTCGATGAAGGGTGCTGATAGTGAGCAGCAGCAGCATCGTCTCCAGCAGTGGAGATATGTATCGCTCCAGATTTGAGACAGAGCCCTCAAAGTGAGGCAAAGGATTTGAAAAGGCAACTTTAAGCATCTGCAGTTCAGCCTCATTTCCTGTGCCTTTTGATGTTCAGCGGAGGTAACACAATTCAGTTTGAGCAGAAGTGACTGGAAATCAGGTTATACTACACACGGAGCTCACAGGGAAGGAGGAAACGTGTACAAGCTGTTGTGATAAATGCTTCACTTTTCCTCCTGCTTGTTGTACACAAAGCAGGAGGAAATGCATGAGCGCATCTGAAGTTGATAATGTGATAACATATCAGACACGATTAACTCCTTGAAATATTTTCTATTTTTAAAATTACCATCTGAAAAAAAAACATCCAGAAATCTCATCAGTAACTGCTGCGAAACTGTGAAGCTCAACTGAACAACCTTGAGCTCGACAGCTAATTTGGGAGGATTTTGGACTACAAGAAGTCTCTTCATCCTCATCACCAGGCCAGAGTAAGATCTGAAAAACTACAGCAAAAACTGACATTTTTACTCTTCTTTAATTCTCAGCTGCAACTAAAATATCCGATGCAACACAAATGAAGCACAACAGATGTTACATCCAGTTCAGCCACGGTGGGACCAGGCGCCCTGTTCACTGGATGTGTCGCACGTGTCAATCTTCAGCATCAACAGATACAGTCTGGACACATTACTGCAACATCCAGAGGTGTTACGTTTCTGATCATGTAACACCAACTATACAATAAATTGAAAGTCAGAATCCTTCCTGTGCTTCATCTCACATTGTGTCTGAATTCTTGGAGCACCTTAGGTGGACGGTGTGTGTGTTTGTGCTGGACTCGTCTGTCAGAGGACATTGGACCCACACAACTCTGTTCCTAGACACACACACACACACACACAGATGTATGAGGGACATATTCCTGTGACAGTTGGGGAAACTGCCAGGCCAGCTGCGCCCTCCAACCACTGTCTGATTGATTTGTTGGAGCAACATTGGCCCCTGTGCTTTCATCTTTATGCATGGAGATTCCCTGGGGCGGTCCACCCCCCAATTTTCTACGTTTCCCTTCAATCTCCGTGGCTTCCTGTTCACCCTCCTCTACTCATACCCCTCAACCCCACCCTTAACTACCCCACCACAGGCAGGCAGTGTTCTGAAATGGACCTCATTATCATAATAAGTGCCAGGGAGGTTCACCTGGGGATAGCTGCATTCTCCACAGCAACCAGACGACATGTTTTGGTGGCGGGTGGTGCGGTGGGGCCACTCCACCCTAACTGCTTTCGACAGGTGAAGGAGACGGGAGGTAGGATGTGCAGCTGTGCTCCGCACATACCTGGTAGCAGATCAGCTGGCATCATCTCCTGAGGAAGCAGGGACACAGCTGTGATATTCAGGGTTTGTTCCACCTTGCAGAGCTGGTATTTAAAAATATAATCTTGGCACATTCGACTCAATATCATAGCACAAAACCTTGTTGTTGACTTATTGTAGTGCAGCATTGTTGAGTGTATGCTTATTTGCTTTTTGTCTGGAGTTAAAGGAGAAGATTTATACCAGATTCACATCTGTATGATAAATAGTTTATTAGCTGAGACAGTCATCCCAGCTTTGACCTAAGCAACCAGGGTCCACATCTATAGCTGAGTGTTGGGGACATATTACACAGAAATACAATAATTATTATGGAAATTTCTTGTGAACTGATGAACTTGCGTTGGAGGAAGTTCTCTGGAGACTGAGAATCTCTTAACAAGCAATATGTAGTCAACACTCGACGAAGAGGAGAATAAGAGAAGCAGCAGAGGTTGACAGTGGCAGTCTGATCCTGGGTGGTATCTTCCTTTGGAGGATACCATCTCTGCATGTCCTGTTCCTCCTCATGGATGCTGACCCTTCTGTGTACAAGCTGATAATGTTCATGTTATCCAGTCCCACAGTGTAATCTGTTAAACACAGCAGTGAGTACAAGTCAGTAATTCCACTGTTTCCCTCACACACATTATCATCACCTAACCCTTCGATGGTCCCTGTTTTGAATGATTGCTTACCAGAAGATGATAACTGTGATTACACAGAGACATATAAAACATCCCTCACAGTAATGGGATTACTTTTTCTGTCATTAGTAGTGGAAGGGATTACAACTTGAATTTGAGTAATTAGCTTGCACTACAGATATAAATCTCTTGTTAAATTTCAGGTTTGTTTGATTTACCAGAGTTACACTGATTGATATTATTTTGGTCTCGCTGTTTTCAGTGGACGGAAGGATCTGACTGACTAGACTGTGCTAGTTTGGTGTAGTGGCTTGAACAGAAACTTGATGTAAAGATGAGGCCAGATTACCACGGAAAAGGGCATCTTGCATTGATGATGGGGTGGAAATTGTCTGGACCTCCCCCTTTCTGGGAAACAGTTGTTTCCCTTCAACATATGAGAGTAAATGTAGCTTCATTATTTTACATAATACAGGAATATGTTGTGGAAGTACACGTGTTGATTGCAGAGAGAAAACAGTGGGAGTTTAATATCAGAAAATATCTTATCTTTAGGAAGATATTTCACTCTACTTCATTATACCAATAAACTGTATAAACTGTGGACTGTATATAGATTGGGTGAAACTACTGTGGTTTGTGAACTCACATTTTGAGTCCAGAAGCTTTGCATTTGAATGTTAATGTTTTGGTTTTTCGATCCAGAAGTGACCATATTTGGATATGAAGAGAGGAGGGAAGAGGCAGGTCTGACCTTTGAACCCGAGGTCACTGTCCAATGTGTATAGGACTTAAGTTCAGATCTGGTCTCACTACATACCAGATCTGTCAATCAAACTAACAACATCCCTAAATACTCCTCTTTTTGAAGTCTAATATCTTAAGCTGAATGATAAATCAATTTTCAGATGGACCACCAGATTTGGCATTAGCTAATAACATCAGAATGACTTGTCAAAAAGATGTATTGACTGAGGATTTGAAAGATTTTTGAACTGAAGTCAGTTAGAGTTTTTTGAAGCCAGCATCTAGTGGCCATCAGTGGTAATGTACTTTTCTGCATTGGCTTCACTTTTCAACCCCAGTTGCTCCATCTATTTCTATGTACAGCCTATGATTCTGCCATAGAGTGAAGTAGCAGATGGTTAACTGCGACAAACAGGGGCCACTTTGGGCAGGCCTTTTGGTGTTCCCCTTCAGGAAATGCCTCTTTGTTAGGAATTGCCCTTCCAGCAGTGATGTGAATGGCCTGCCCTTACACTGATGTGACACCATTTGCAGAATTTGCACAGCAGTGTCCAGGTGGTGTTACAGTCCCAGGAAGCTGTCATGATGTCCATCTTTATATATATATGAGCTGAAGATACAAAAATAACTGAGAAATGCAACTCCAGTTAACATGAGTCTAATCCATATATTCTGTCTTTTTAGACTGGGCTGTAACATCACACACCAGAAAGCCAATATTTCTGAAACACATGGGTTTTGTTGAGAGCTGGAAGGTGTGTGAAAATGAGGCTTGACTTTTCCTTAAACCCAAAATGTTTCTCTCTCTCATTTTTTTTTGCACTTCTATGTGTATTAAATATAGAAGATATGGTACGCAGGCCTATGGGCTTCTGGGTTGTTGATGGAGCTAAGGTAGGTAACAAAACAAAGACCCTCTTGTTACTCCTTGTTTGGTAAATTCATACAAAAACTGAAAAACAACATATAACATGGTAATTGGGGATTTTTTTGTACACCAGTTTCCAGTTTTTGCATTTATACTTACCATACACATGTGTGAGGAGCATTTCTCTTCTCGAGTGTGTCTCTAAAATTATTTCTGCAAAATGGTCTGTTATTCTTATTGCGTAATGACAAGGATTTTTCTCATATATTTTCCCAGTGCCTTCTGTCAAAGGTATTAAATTACAAATGGAGAAAGACTCAGAGAAGGCACGTAGGATGGCGAGGGTTAATAGTCATTTACATCTCAGAGCCAGTCAAGGGTAGCGAACCCAAATGGAGCTGCCACTACTGTCTCCCCGTTGGTTTTATCAGGGCTCTGTGAATTAGCACTGTATGAAAGTAAACCTTAATATGGATTTTCAAGGCCTCCCCACATAAAGATAGCTAAGGCGCCGCCGTTCGAGGCCCAGGCAGAGGGAGGGGGAGGCGGGACTGTGAAAGATCACAGGGCGTGCATTTCATTGCGCTGGCCTGAACCGTGAATTAGCCATGCATGACGGTAAAATACAAGGCATGAAATTAGCTACAGCTCCCCTCCTCTGTGATCTGTCTCCCCAGACATCAGTTGCTCCCTGCTGTATTTTATTTTATTTTTTTGATATATTTTTCATTACAAATGAAGTAGCAGAAAAATGCAGATTAGAATTATTATTAGGGATCAGCACTGCAGAGTGGTGTGGAGAGTTACATCCAAATGCAATGCAGTAACATCATTTGCTGCTACATAAGATTTGAAGAAGAAGAGTAATGTGCGATGCATTTCGAATGAGTACATATATTTTGAATTGGCAGTAGCTGAGAGGTGTTCTTTGAATTATTTAAAGACAAGGCTGTTTTAAGTATGAAATTGTTTATGAGAGGATAAAATGGTGCAATGATGCCTTGAAACTGTCTAGGTTTTATGTCCCAACTGATTTCCAATCCTCACAAATAACTACTTCAAACAACCTCACTAAGTGAATCCAGAAAGAAAGGATGAGATAGAGAGAGAGAAAGTGAGAGGATGAAAGAGTTTTTCCTTTTTTTTTTACTCCGGGAAGATTATAAAGAAGTGAAGATTTTCTGTGGTTGTGCCTTTTAGCTAGCAGGCGACAGATATTCACAATACATGTGGCTATTAAAGAGATCTTTATGGAGGTCTTCAAGGACATCGACTCTGCAGGAGCCTTTTTCTGTACATGACTTTCATTTGAGGCCTTATTCCCTTGACTGGCCTTCATGAGATCAATGCATAGAGTTACACCCACTGCTTTATGTTCCCATGTGATACCTGCACTGTAAAAAAAAAATTGTCATTTTTACAAATAAACTTTGGCAGCTGTGGTTGCCAGAATTTTTTTGTAAAAAATACAGTAAAATGTAAACCAGATTACAGAATGATCTGTATATTTTACATAACAAAACTGTTGACTGCCTGTTCTTTTTACAACTTTTAAATGTAATTTTAACTGTTTTTTCCTGTGTATTTACTAAAACTACCCCATTATTTAACAGCCTTTTTCAGTATAATTTACATGTTTTCTATGCTTTTTATACATACGATATGAGTAAATTTTCCTAAAAAATATTGCACTCACAACATCGTTTCACTGTAAAAACTACTTTCAAACCTCTGTTAAATGACAATTTTTTTTAGTACAATATACATGTTTTCTATGCTTTTGATTTGTAAAATATAACTACATTTTCCTAAATAATTCTGCTCTGGAAACATTGTTTAACTGTAAAAGCTACATTCAATAACAGTCAATTCACATTTTTATTTTCCGCAAAATAAACTTTACTGTATTTTCAGCTTTAACAGTACAGCGTTAACAGTTAACACAAGTGCCACAAAAGTAGTGAACTCCTACAAAAACATATGTCAAAAAAGTTCCTCATTGCAGTCTTCTCAGAAGTGTTTAATATCTACCCAAAAATAATGAAAACAAAATGACTATTGGAGGACATATGATACAATCTGATCCAACCAAAAGAAAATTGTTGTCAACTACCATATTTGAATTACCGGTATACATTACTCATATTTGAATAAAACATTACTGGCTCTCAACTGGCCACCTATTGTTACTGACCATGTATCAATTTGAACATCTCACTTTGTTGCAGACAAGTTAGTGTTACTGTTGATGAAACAAAATAAAGCAAAAAATACAAGTTTATTTCCACATTACAACTAAGTGATATAGCTGCGTAAACACTGAACTTTTCATATAAAGGTAGAGTAAATTGGAACAAACTGGAATTGGAATTGACTTCAACTAACAGCAGGTTGAATTGCAAAAAGGTGACATGGGACAAGTTCTGCGTTATGTTCATATGTATAACTTTTGTCAAAAGTTAAGTTTCAACAAAACTTAAATATTCATTGTGCTGGATTGTTTTATTGGCGCATGCCAATTATGAAAGATCCTATATATTATAGGTATATTTGTGTCTTGACTGGTACAATGAAAAGACAATGAACATCACCACATGCGATAACAATACAGTATTTTCTGCAAAGTGCACTTAAAACCTCAAAAAACAACAGTGCGCCTTAATACAGAATGCCTTCTAAATGGATAACTGTGGGTATGCTTACTGACTGAAGAATTGTTACTTAATATTGGACAACCTTTTTGATAAATACAAGTGGACATTATTTTTTTCTGATCAGAATTGAATATTGTCTACCCAAACAAAGGTAGAAAATCATTTTATCAGTTTGTGCTTGCTTGTAGTTTACACCACAAAACAAAGCAGCTCCACTCCAGTGAGGTTTAAAGAGTTAATTTGCCTAATTTGCCTTTTTTGTAAAATGAATCAGTTGCTCTATAATGTGCAACAAACCTCAAATGAACATGCATGTCTGTTTAAGCTTACTTTTTTACAGATCTGCAGAGACAAATTTGAAACCAGGAGACTCACAATGTAGTATGGCATCACATGCCACAAACCTTAGCCATTTCTGTCCATATTCAAACGTTACACCACTCATGATCTGAAAGTTCTTGAATCAAGGTAAGGACCCTGGGGTTCACATTAAGACGCCTGGTTGTGCCTCTCTCCACTTTGGTGCCCTTCTCTGGGTTGATGGAGAAAAAACACCTAAAACATATTTAAAAAATGAAATTGTATTACTTAAAAGGTCAAATAAATCGGCATGAAAGTGGTACAAAGCTTAGCATAGTCACACATATTGAGAAGGTCATAGGTTAAAGCAATCTTAAATCACATACCTCTGCAAAAACTCCAGTGTTGAAGCCAGTTGTAATGGATAATGTACATTGAAGCAATAATAGCTTCCAAACATCATGGAAATGGCCGACACAAAGGAGGTAATGTTGTCTTGGACAATCATACGATCCACACTCAACATAAACCGGTTTGCAGAATAGCAGGATTGTCCTTAAATAAAAATACAAAATAAGTAAATGCAAGTAAAATGACACTTCACAAAGCAGATCTATTTTTGTTATTTTGACTTCTGAGGACTAAATACAGAAATCAATGTGGACAAAAAAAATAAAAAATTGACAGTACAAAAAACAAACAACAATATTTTCTCACCGCACACAATGATGGTGGGAGTTAAGGGAACATGCTCCATTTGCACTTCTTCTCCCAGGCATGTCTGGTCAACATAGCTGAACATGGCGTCTTCTCTCTCCTCGAAGTAGGACAGCAGAAGCAGCAGCATATCTTTTGTGTCCTCAGAGCATCCACTCAGCTGTCCTCTCAAGACTTTAAACTTCGTCAGATCCTCAAGGAACCTTTTACATTTGTATTTGCACACGGTGTTCATGTAGTGCAGGAGTCTTTCACCTTTCAGATCAATGTTGCGCACGAAACTTTCTTTCAGTCCATTTCCAGTCAGTTCTTTGAAATGAATATTCATCCCAACTTCATCAAATAAAAATGGCCACTCTCTATGGAGAAATTTTACATTTTTCCCTTGGTTGATATCTTTGCGCTGGCTGTAATAGGTCTTCTTCATGAGACTTATGACCATCTCTGGATTTGCACCAGGTTCCTTGGCCATCTTCTTCATTTTTTCTTTTTTCTCATGCTGGGTTTCTGGGCTCTCTCCAAGTGGGAGAAGTTTTACATCCCACTTAACACACCCATAAGTGTCTTGGATTGCTGCTCTTTTTTCAGGAGGGATTACATCTGTGTCCTCACTATCCGTGCCGAGTTTTCTTTTTATTATTTTGGGGGTGACAGAACGTTTCACATTGTCTAGCCTATACTGCAGCTGCTTTACAAGAGAGTCATAACCAGTTCCAATCACATCTCCCTCAATTACATCCTTAAAGGATTTAGGATATTTTGCCACCATCTTCTTTGCAACTTCAGTACTGTGTTTTCGACTTAAGCATGAGGTCTTTTGCCTCATTTCACCAACCACAATCCTGATCATCTCCCTTCGCATCCGTGGACTCGGCCTCTTCCCTCTCTCCAGTGGGTCCATCAGTTCTGGTGGAAACTTATTCCATGGGATGTCAAAACTGTCGACCCAGTCTACATCTGGACTTGGGCAGCTGTTTGAAGACGATGAACTTGAAGGCAAAGGAGAGGTCTGACATTCATAATGTCTTGTTGTTACATCTGCAGATGAGCTGCTGGTTTCAGGACTTTGACCTATAAAACGACAACACAGAAATACAAAAGTAGTTAACAGAAACTTCATGAATAGTTTATATTAGTCACAAGTGAGTACACCAGTATAGAATCTAAACATCCATTCAAATTATATGTATCTATACGCTGTGTGGGAGGGGCTTAAATTGATGATTTGAGCTGAAGTTGTAATATTTACAATATTAAAGAAACTATTTACATGACTATTTTTTTATTCAAAACATGGACATTTTAATTGTATGAATTAATAATTTACATAACCACCTCAGATATGATTTTCAATGTTTTTCACTGCACAAGTAGTCAATAACATTGACTATTGGCGAAATATTTACAGAACTATTATTTTTTAAGACCGAACTTTGTTTGTTTGTTTGTTTTCTCTTTAGATCTGGAATATTTCCAATGTTTTTGAGCACATTAGTAAAGGAACTATTTACAGAACAATCTTTTTATAAACAGTCATAACATGAATGAAATGATGACCTATTTTACATACTCAATCTTTTTTTTTTATGTAACAGATTTTTTACATTATGTTAAAAATAAATAAGTAACTCAGCTCTAGTTTTTATGTTTTTCCAGGAATATTTAATAAAAGGCAAACATACTGTTATAAAAAGCTTACGTCTTAGCTTCCAGGCAGCAATGAGTTTCCGTGCCTGAATTGGCCTCAATGAAGACAACAAATCAGCTTCCTCAATAAACTGAAAGTCGTCTGAAGTTTCCACTCCAAGAGATTGTAAGCTTTCTTCTAAAATGTCTTTGTTCATCTCTGGAAGATCAGGCAACACCTCACTGATGGTAGTACGCAGAAACGTCTTCCCTGAATCTGCCATTTCTGTCAAGAGAAGAAAAATTTTATACAATTAGAAAGGGAAAAAAACAAAATATCGCTGCATACAACCTTATACAGAATATACTTCAGACTGTTTCTGCATAGCTTACAAGAGGCTCCCCTTCACCTAAATGTTAATCTATAGACTCTTTAGAATGTTGTGAGGTTGAGTGAAAGCAATGTTTTCTTCATATGAACAATTTATAACAAGGAACTACAAACCCATTTACAATTTGCTTTTTACATTTCTTCTAACTGAAGAATGTGTTTTGGAGTTATGTTTACTTTGACAAAACACCATGTTTCAAAGGAATAACCTGGAGACCATTCGCTACATATGATGGTAATGGATAATAATCTACCAAGTCGTTAATGTGAATGCACTGTAGCTCCATACTTTTTGTTACTGAATACAGATGATATTCTGAATGATAATCTGTCTTGTATACATCCATCACAAAATAAACAGCATCACGCTGAATTAAAATCATGAGAAGCTCTCCAAACTCAATAGACTCGTCATTTTTAGACACAAGAAAATGCCCTTTTTTGTATGATGTACCTTTGTACTGAATGCTTGTTGACACACTTGTGTTGATTTCTGAAAAGCCAAAGTCTCTCACAGCATTTTTAATAGCGTCACTGTAAAGACTTTGGTAAAAAACACAACTGTCTTTGACTTGAAGAACCTGATCATATCCAAGGCCTTCTGACAGATATGCCTGATAAAGCTGATGCCGTTCAGACAAAGTTAGGCAGATGTTTTTAAAGTTTTTCAAATGCCTAGCACACCTCTTGAAGTAGCCATGCTTACTTTCAAAGCGCATTGTCCAAAGTCTGATCAAGGGCCCAAATTTCAAAATTAGGGCTGGATAATGTCTTAAATAATGGTGTTTTGGTTTCAATGGACTATCTGGAAATAAAAGCTTTCTTGACTCCAAATATTCTTGGATTATAACATCAAGATAAGCTACTTGTGCCACAGAAATATTTTGTGCACAAATCATATCAACAATATCCTTAAGCTGGAGAGTCAACTGCCAGACATCATCCTCTGCATTTTGAATTTTGTCAGCAATCAGCACAGGCAGCAGCCTTAAGAAATTCCAGTTTTGAATGGCTTGACCTGTCAGCTTATTAGCATCAGCATGAACCGTACTCGGCTTTGTGAGCGCATCTGAACCTTTGTATTTAAACTGTTTAATGCGTCTGTTCAAAAGTGAATATGTCAGCCATTTCTTCTTTTTGATGAAATATTTCAAGAACAATGCGACATCATAAGACAAGACACCTTCAAATACATCATGTCCCAAGCAAGGTGGAAGGCCCGGCTGGCAAACATGAAAAGCTTTCAGAGTGTTAAAAACAGAGTTGGTCTTTATACCTCTAATGCCTTGATTAGCCTCTGCTTGTAAACCATCAATCGCAGTATCATATTTGTCAGGGGTACGCTGTGGGGCACACATATTTGGATCATTCGTAAACTCATCCCTTGTAATCTCACAGTACCTGCAAAAGTAAGGAGCTCGACTGAAGTTTTCAGTGAAGCCACCAATGCTGTGGGAACCCAAATTGTCGCCAGCAATGCAGTAGAGAGCTCCTTTGATAGTTTCACCTGCAACGCTTATTCCGTTATTTTCCAAGTCTTTTAAATCTGTCAGCAATTTAGAGAAAACCTTGGCAATTCCGAAATGTTTAAGGTCATTTTCAGTGCACAGTAAAACAAGAGACATGTGATCTGTGTTGGAGCGGATATGAGCTGGCAAATTTGCTACAGAAACATAGACTGCAACAACTTTGTGTTTTTTTCTTGCCGAGCCAAGGGGATTGACAATTTCAAACGCATCCTGGTATAGAATTAGTTTGAGACATCCTGGATTATCATTGAAGAACTTGTTAGACTTAAAGTTCTGTCCATCATTTATATCGCAGAGTTCTGACTTTGTTTCACTAGACTCTTGAGCAACTGAATTCTTCCATAATTCAGACTCTAGCAAACCTTTTAATGTTTTAATGACAGGTATGTAATAGGCAAACTTTTCTGTCATATTCTCATCATTTCCTAAAGGTACTTTAACAGGCTCTACATATTTGAACATGTTTTTGAATACCTGATTTCTGGAATATGTTGTTCTAAGTGGTCCTTTGTGACAGGCAGAGAACAGATCTGAGTCCTTAATACAATCACAGATCTTAGTAACATCATCATCTGTTAGACTCAAGTCATTTGTTAAAAGTGCTCTGAGTTTGCCTAAAGTGTAATCTTGTCCCATCTCATGGACATTTTGCATTTCTTCAACAATTGTTTGGATTGTTGAGGCTGGAAGAAGCAGCTGTCCTTGCAGTTTCAGATAGAATAGACAGGCATTTCTTAGAAAGTTCTCACTGAGATTATCTGGCAACTCCATGCTTTCATTTTCAGTGTCATCATTTGGGTTTGGGAGAACCTCCTCACATGGTGACTGAGGAATTGTTTCTTTGAAGAGATCACTTATATCATTTACTGAACAGGCTCTGTGTTTTCTGGACATATGAGCAGTAAATGATGATTTGACAGTAAATGAATTGCTACAGCCAGCAACTGGACATGCCACAGCTCTTCCCTCCACTATATGCTCCTTTAAGTGGGAAATGAGTTCTCTCACAGTTTGAAACTGACGTGCACACAGAGAAACTGCACATTTAAAATCTGACACAACTGCTGTTGCAGCAGGTGAAGGTGTGGTATTATGCGCCCGATAGAAATGAGCTTTGAAAGCTGCATAATTACAAAATGTCCGTTTACACTCGGTGCCTACACATGAGAAAATACAACGTGGTTCATTCCTATGAACTTTACAGTGCAGGACATATCCTCTCAAACTTTCTACAGCTTTACTACAAAACCGACAAGTTATCATTTTAGCGAACAATGGCCCGCGCCTCGATGCTAACTTGCGGGTTAAGCTAACCACAGGGTGCCAGAATCCTTCAAAAGCAAAATATCCAGAGATTAGCTCGGTAGATTTTTCCTAAGCATCGGTTTTCTGTTATCATTTATAGTGACACCTAAATGATGAAAATGACTTACCTTACACATGGAAACACCGTGAACGCTCGGCTTCCCCGGTCTCAGTGAGCTTGACTGCCGAATGCTCCCTCTGCACCCCAAGTCAATCCTCCGACTAGCGCGCTTTTTTTCTGTCTCCGTTTGAAAAATGCAAACAAGACTGCCCCTGCCGTTGCCCGCTCACAATAAACTCCGCCAGGGTGAACACTCTCACAATAACTGATTATCTGATAAAAATAAGAGAAATTTAAATATTCCTGATCCACTTTAACAAATTAAAAGTAAAGCAATGCTTTTGCAATAACTATTTCAAACCTGAATAGTTTCCCCGTTGCCATTGTTTCAGAAGTGTGAACTGTTTTATATTAAAAGCAAAAGTAAATGTTTTTTTTTTTTGCTTGCAAAGAGGAGAGGAGACCATTACACCACAGAATATTATTTGCTAATAATTATGCACTATGTAGGCCTATGTTGTAGGAGGGGGTCTGGTCAATTAGATTGAAAATAAATATTGAAAATATTAGTATTACCAAACAGCAAACTGAGCAAAGAAGAGGAAACCCATCCACTTAAACATGTTTGCATGTGGATGCATTTTTAGTGGACATGACATTAAATTGATACATTAAATGTTTTGTCAGATAAAAAAAGGATAAATTATTATTGTATTATACTTACATTTCAAGACGTTAATTTTACTGCATTTCCTTGTTTTTTGTTTTCCAGTTTTTTGTTGTTGAAATTACAAAAAAATGTGAATATTTTAACATCAATTGTCTGTAAAAGTAACAGTCCTGTATAGTAAAACATCTAACTAAAAAACGCTGTTTATTAAACAGTGTTTTATTGTTTTTCTGTTTACAATTTTTTTTAGTCGCAATTTTACAAAAAAAATCTGTGAATTTTACTGGCATTTTTTACAGTGTGCATGTGCTAGTAACATTCACTAACCAAAAAAAAAAAAAAAACATGTCAATTGTGGTGCCCGTGGGAGAAAGGAGTCACTCGACATTGACTCAATTGACCCGGCTCTCCCGCTGGATTGAAGTGTTTTTGGCTGAGTGAACAGTGTTTCAAGGTTATGGAGGGAGATGCAGTCAAACGTAATGGCAGCCTGTAATGAGTGTTTTCCTGTGGGATGGACGGTGACTTTGTGGATGGCAGGTGATTTAAGGCCTGAGGGAAAAAGGATTAGAGACTCTCCTGCCATCTTTGACTTCAGACTCATTTAAACTGATAAAGCACACTTCATTGATGCTCGTTTTTCCTACACTGAACATCCTTTGACCTCATTCTCAACGTGTTGATGCATCTGGAGTTAAAGCCTTTATTTGCTTTAACTCCAAAGATGCTGTATTTGAGGCCGACCTTTATTTATAAATATAATTCATCAAATATCAAGATGAAAACATTAAAGTTACAGTATTAAGCTGTTGCTATCAACTCATCACTTCTTTTACAAATTAAAAGCTCACTACTTGCCTTTAAGTGGACAGAAACCCTTCATTTAATAACGGGCCTTTTATTGTGAAATATTAGCCACACAGTCGCGTCATCCGTCACGAGAGCATCTGGTCTCAACAATGCCACTTCTCTCACACCAACCAATCAGAATGAAGAAGGAGGCGGGAGTTACAATATCAACACAGTCAGCGGGGAAGAGAAAAAAAGCAGAAGTGGAGCAGAAATGGATTTTATCAGTGACAGTGAAAGGTATTTTGTGATGAGCAGCTGCCACTCCCAGGACCAGATTTTATCTCACTGTTTCTGTTTTAGCAAATTTTTCTTACTCAATATTGAGAGAAGCACAATGAAAATTAAGTTATGAGTATTTCCTGTACAGTCCAGTCTTTATTTGCTCATATTGTCAATATCAGACACCCAGCTTTTACTGTATGTGACTACTCGTTAAGAAAATCTAGTCCATCTCTTATTCCTTGTCTTTCTGACTGAGAGTTCTGCCTCTATTTTTATTTCACCAGTGTTTTTTCTGTGTTTCTCCTTGGGATATATATTATATCTTATCTTGCAATCACTTAAAAAGTTGCACATGACTGCGTCTCCTGGGAGTATCCATCCATGTGTCACGTCATGTAAAGATGAAACATTAAGTGGCTGTGTATGAAGGAAATCCTTGGCATTAAGTTCAGAGCAAAAACAAATCAGCGTAAGTTGCCTTGCAGGGCGAGTGAAACATTTGCCTTTAACTCTTGTCTGTGAAGTAAAGACCAGCTCAACTGGACTGTGTACACATGCTTATTGACCACGGGCACAATCATATACATGATAGATGTATCTTCAGATTTTTTTTTTTTATTTATAAGACCTCTCATGTGTAAATGTAGCTATACAATAAAATATTTTTGTGTGACAGACCATTGAAAAGCTTATATAAGCTTTCTTTGAGCTCAGATCTTTGCATTGTTTGAGGTCATTGCACACACGGACGCACGCACGCACACACACACACACACACACACACACACACTGAGCCTGCATCACCAGAAATGACACAGTCCCCCCTCTGCATGTGAGACATATGTCATGGCAGTAAATGGCGTAGAATAAGAGTTATTGGCCTGAGCACTGTGGCAGAAATAAGTGATAAATCACGGAGTACTGTGAAGTGGACACTTCATCAGGCCGTGCGTTTTTCTGAATACGCTCGCTGTAATGCCGAAGCAATGAGTGCCATCACTTGCTCCTCATTGTAATTAATGTCACCGCAAAAAGGCGGCGAGTGTGAGAGAAGTATAAAAGAAGAAAAGAGGAAAGACTAGAAAGACAGAAGTGGAAATGAGCAGCTAGCGAACCTGAGAGGAAGATGTAATTTAGTGTTGGACCAAGTGTCTTGACTGTGAGATAATGGTGATAATAGAAGATTCGAGGCTGTCGTTTTGGGGATAAGTTAACAGAGCTAAAGAGATAATTCCTATAATACTGTCGGCTTTCAGACAGTTCACATGAACAAGTGTGTGCCACTGAAGTGGAATTATTTCATGATGTTACTGCATGTTATAAACAGGTATCAACAACCCACCTGGAAGGCAAAATTACTAATTTTTTAAAAAGTGAAATACTGATAGACCCTGTGATAGACTAGCGACCATCTATCCTGGTCATTTGAATCAGGTGTGTTGGAAGAGGGAAACATCTAAAACAGGGGTGGGCAATCCTGGTCCCAGAGGGCCGCTATCCTGCATGTTTCAGATGTTTCCCTCTTCCAACACACCTGATTCAAATGACCAGGATCATTAACAGGCTTCTGCAGAGCTGGATGATGAGCTGAACAACACAACATGAAGAGGGACACATCTGAAACATGCAGGATAGCGGCCCTCGGGGACCAGGATTGGAGAGCCCTGGTATAGGAGGTGGATGGATGGATGATTTTTTTTTTTACCACTTGGGGGCAGTGTTACAAGCTATAAACAATAAACTAACATATTTTAAGAACTTAGTATAGATAATATTGCAGGGCCTCAGTGGTTTACAAAGACAGGAGGATGATTCCTTCTTCTTAGATATATTTGTTACTAAAGATTAAAATAGTGGTTGAATTGAAATGTATGCTTGCACAACCTTTGGGGATGGCTGGGGGTTGCAGGTGTCTGGCACTATTATTATGGTAGTCAGAGGAACCAGCTGGCTAGTCATGCATCCAGCAAATACATCAACATCATCATCATCATGTATTTTGAGTAATCTTCTGAATTTTCACTTTTCTGGAGTGTTGTTGGATATGATTTACACTCATCAGTAGATGATGCAAAGTGCTCAGAGAGTGTAAACTTCCTATGAGGCATAATCCAGCTGTATGGATGCTATACACTGAACACTGTTGCCCTCTAGTGGTGAAATAGCAACACTGTCTTGCATTTGCCCATTTTAACTAACTATATTGGACAGGATCTCATCCCCTGATCTTGCTAAAAAATGTATTATTGATGGACCTCATGGCATTGGGTTAGCATTGAGTAAGGCCATAACTCAATTTACGACTGTGCCCAAACACTAAACACACACACAATAAACCAAAAGGAGGTAACTGTGCAGTTACCACCTTGAGGAGTGAGGAAGGCCACATTCATTCAGAATGTGCCCTATGAATCTACCAGCAATGCCATAATATAAAAACTGATTTATTAAGTTTTTAGGACATTTGACGAAAGGAACTTCAAGTAAAAAATTTAAAAAAAGACAACACAGCTTTAAAATGCAATAATTAGATAATAAAACAATGCATGCAGGAAAGTAAAATAAAATTCAACTGGGAAGATAATTCTTCCACATAAAATGAAATACAACAATTTACAAGAAAACAACAATTAACATACGGCAAATTGATGCATGTATTTACTTTTATTTGGCACACTCAGAAGTTTGAAAAATTAAAACACATTTCAATAGCCAAGGGACCTGTCCTCTCTGTGGCTTATCACCCTGAGCAGAACAAATACACATATAATACATAAAAACAAAACCGTTCCAAAAGTACTCGAACCATACCTTACCTTAGCTTATCTCTCTAACACAGTCCAACCTGGCTAATGCTGTGCTTGATCTGTACTGAAAGTTGGAAATTTCCACAACTCACAACATTATATATAAACCATCCACATGGCTGATGGTGGAAAAACTTGTCTTCTCATTGTGACCAACTATTCTGATGTATACAACAAATATTCACAAAGAGTGCAAACCTCTGGCAAGGGATATTCCAGCTGTACTGACGTTGTGGATCCATGTAGACGGACACTAGTACCCTCTTGTGGTGAAATAGCAACATTACCTTCTGGATTTTTTGGGTCAGGATCCCATCCTCTGATCCTGCCCAAAATTGAACAATTTGTTTCCCACAGTCAGCTTAATGGAGAGGCAACATGTGTGGCTGTATGAATTACAAACCTCCAGGTGAAAGAGAAAATGAGAGATCAGTGAGTAAAGACAGAGAGACAGGAAGCAGATGCAGGAAGCGAGACTGGTTGTCTCACAGAGCATAATAGGAAACAAAGACAAGATTGTGTATTTATCTAATCAATCCTGGAGTTTTAATGATGAATATTCACGCATGGGAGTTACTGCTCTGTCAGACAAATGAGAGAAACCATATTACGGCGTGTTCATTTCTTTCATTTCCATAGTAACAGCAATCACACCATTCCTTCTGGTATGACTTCAGAGATGTGCTAATTGATTTGTCATCCAGTAAATATACAATGTTGTAAAGTGACAGATGTTTCTACTTGAAATAGACGTGCACGCAGCTTACAAGTCAAGACTTTTCTATTCAACTCTGGAAAGAGACCGATTGAGAACTAGGATCTGCTACTCTTGAAAGAAATGACCGATTTTGTCACTGAACTCTACTCTTGGTAATGAAATATAAAAGAGACAACGGAGATCTTATTTTATTGTCGCTGAAGGGCAGAGAGCGAAATATTTTCTCATGATTCAGAAGGTGCGGTGTTGATCTGCAGTATCTATACGTCCAAATCAACGTTTCCCATTTCATCCTGAACATACACGGAAAACTAGATGCATGTCAATGCTCAAAGAGGCTTACCGATGCAATATTGTTTTGTTCGAAAAAACACCTGGAGCAATTTTCTCCACTGATCGCCCTAAAGCTCAGCGGTACTTAAAATCCAGCACACCTTTGATCGACACGCATGATGCATTTTCTCACCCCCTTGAAACCGATAGCAGCAATGCATACTTAAAAACCTCGGGGAAAGGCTACAAATTAAAAATTGAGTTGGAAAAACACACACACACACACACACAGTTTGGATCCAGCATTACTCTCACGTCTTCCTCTTTTGCTGCCTTTTCTGAGTTTCTGTTTGCTTTAAACAGAAATTTCCCTCCAGTCCCTCATGCTGCTTCACACTGTAGCAACCCAAGGCCTGTTGATCAATGCAACCTTAATTTGAGAGCATGGATTATAATAGAGGCATTAGCGTCCATTGATTAGAGCTCAGAGAAACAGTTGCAGTATGAATGGAGAGTCGATACAAAACATCACTTGCAATGACAAAGACCTGCAGAACCCCTCTAAGCCACAGGAGGATTTAAATGTCAAGAACTAGCTTGATGTGGGGGGGACATGACTCGGCTTTACATTTAGTTTCTTCTGGGTCTTATATTAGTGCTTTTTTTTTAAAACAGAAACTACATTTTTTCAATTATAGATCTCTACACCCAAACATTTCTTGACTATCTGGTTTAATATATTTTAGACATTAGATCATATCACAGTGTTTGAAAAACCAGAAAGCACAAACTTTCAATAAGGTATAATCCATGTCTGATCTCCACCAAACTCTCTCAGATTGTCGGCACATCAAACTGCTTTAAGATGTGACAAAGTTCAATTTATCCAGAAACAAACACTGTTTTCAGTTGGTGTCATAGACTCTATTTAGAAATGGACAAAGCAGCTGAGGCCAGTGTGGAAATGCAAACAAGTGCTATACTCCTGATGGCCACTAGATGTCTCCAATATACATTTTCAATCATGAAATACTGATGAGTCATTCTGATGTCATTTGTTAAAGTCAGTTCTTTAGCGATCTGATCTTCATGAAGAAGAAGATTTAGGGGTGTGGTAGTTTGATTGACAGGCCTGGTCGTCAGTGAGTTTAGTCGTAAACTTGAGTTTTATACGCACTGGGCAGTGTAGTCCTCTCTCCTCCCGTCATATTCAAATGTGGTCACTTCTTTCTCCAAACAACCAACATGGTGATGTTCAAATACCAAACTGCTGGCTTCAAAACAGGAGTCCACACACAAAGGGATGTCATGTTAGCTTTGCATGAAGTCTATCGTTTGTACCTAGCGCTCCTAGACACAGT